>JAGFNQ010005385.1:604708-782049 GCA_024364735.1 Boesenbergia rotunda | reverse complement strand
TCTGACTTACTTTCACTTGATGGTAGCCAGATCTGAGATCGATCTTTGAAAAGACAGTAGCTCCCTTCAGTTGGTCGAACAGGTCGTCGATCCTTGGAAGGGGATACCTGTTTTTGATTGTCACGTTGTTCAGCGCTCTGTAGTCTATACACAGGCGCATGGTGCCGTCTTTCTTCTTGACAAACAATACCGGAGCTCCCCATGGAGAGTGACTAGGGCGGATAAGTCCCTTGTCGAGTAGCTCCTGTAATTGTCCTTGCAGTTCTCTAATTCGGTCGGCGCCATCCGGTAGGGTGCCTTGGAGATCGGATTCGTGCCAGGAATCAGTTCGATCTCAAACTCAACCTCTCTGTCAGGGGCTAATCCTGGTAATTCCTCGGGAAATACCTCTGGATAATGGCATACTATTCTGACATCTTCTAGCTTTTGGTCTGTTGCTTGAACCGTGTTGACTACATGTGCTAGAAACCCAGTGTATCCCTTGTCCAACATCTTTTGTGCTTGGAGAGCCGATAAAAATTTTCTAGTTCTTTTTCTTGGCTCTCCGATAAATTCGAATATGGATTCTCCTTCGGTCTGGAAGACCACCTTGCGTTTACGGCACTCGATGGAAGCACCGTACTTGCTGAGAAAGTCCATACCCAATATGACATCAAAGTCCTGCATGTTAAGTACTATCAGGTCGCAATAGAGTTCTCTTTCTGCGATTCTGATTGGTACGGCATGCAGTTGGTGGGTGGATGCCATTGTTTCTCCCGAAGGCAGAGTTGTTAAGAAATTGTAGTCCAAGACTTGTAAAGGTATATCTATCTTCTTAGCATATATCATGGAAATATACGAATGCGTTGCTCCAGTATCAAATAAAACAGTAGCATGCTGACTGTGAATTATTATCTGACCTGTGACAACGGTGGAAGCATTGGCTGCATCTTCCTTTGTAAGAGAGAATACCCTGGCGTTCGGAGTAATAGGTGGGGCCTCCAAAAAGCCTTGATTTGGTTCAGAATTCTCTATTGCAGCTTGCATATGGTGCAGCTGTGCAGGAGCCTTTTGATACTGTATCTGCTGCTGAACAGGTATCGGTGCTTGGATAGGGCAGTTGTAGAACTTATGTCCCACTTGTCCGCATGTGAAGCACTTGTTAGTACCCCACGCGGCACTCTCCAGGATGCCTATTTCCACACTTTGCGCACGGGTTATTCCTGGGCTTCTTATTTGCTGGGCTGCTTGTCGAATCGTTCCACTTCCTTGTGCTCGCATGCTGGGGCTGCTGCCCTCCTGATGGAGCCTGGTTCTTGTTCTCAGCTGATGTTTTCCTCTGCTGGTTGATGTTGTTCAGGTAATGCTCAGTGATCAAGGCACTGCTGACCAGCTCTTCGGCAGTCTGGGGTCTGTTAATTCCGCCGGCTACGTTCAGAGCTATTTCTGGCCGTAACATCTTCAGCATAAGACGGACCTTTTCCCTTTCCGTCTTGACTAATTCCGGACATAGGCGAGCTAATCGGTTGAACCTTTTGACTGCTTCGCTGACAGATAAGTTGCCTTGACGAAATTCCGTGAATTCGTCATAGTGCTTATTGGTGACCTGCAGGTGGAAGAACTCCTCGAAGAATTCCGTCTCGAAGTCTGTCCACTTCATCAGGTTCACGGGCCTCTTAGCCTTGACCCTCTCCCACCACATTCTGGCATCACCAGAGAGGCAGAATGACGCACACTTTATTTTCTCATGCTCCGGCCAATCAAGCAGTTCCATCGTACTCTCCAGAGTCTTAAACCAGGCCTGTGCATCCCAGGGCTCACAATTTCCGGAGAAGGATTCTGGTTTCAACCTCTGCCACTGAATTAGGTAGGCTTCCGGTCGCATTCCGGTGACAGGGCCTGTCAGGGGTGCTGAAGTAGCTGGGGGTGCTACAGGTATCACCGTCGGGTTAGGTGATGGAGGGGTAATAGTCCTCTGTTGGGCCATCAGAGTGTTGATGGTCTGTTGTTGTTCAGTGACCTGTCGCTGGAGCTCTGCGACTAGGTGCGTCAGGTCAGGCTGGGGTGCAGTTTCATTAGCTCTGGTGTTTCTTCTAGCCATGTTATCTTCACGAAGTAAACCATAGCTAGCATTAGATCATCTATTATTTCTTTCATACTCATATTCATGTAATTGTAACATTCTTTATTATTGATAGGGTTCTGTCCTATGTTCCCATTAACAAGGTATTTCTTTTCATCAAATCATATAAGGTAAGCCCTTTTTATTTCTTTATTGGTTCGTACATCGTACAATATTACTTAACGAACTAGAGGGGCTAACATTATTCCCATAATAAGGAATATCATGGCAAGATTTGTCTCCCTCTCGTTCATCCAGGGTTCTGGAGTTTCAGGATCTTCTACGGATTCTACTGGTTTTTCTTCCAGTATATCCAGATCCTCCTCGTCTATCACGGGGTCCTCCTCCCACATATCGGGGTCTTCCTCGATCATGTCGGGGTCCTCCTCGATGTTCTCGATTTCTTCGGGATCTTCTTCGTATTCTTCCATCATTTCCTACTCATATATATTTATCTTAAATCATTTCTTCTTAACACATGCAAGGTATTCTCCTAGTGTTAACCAAGGAAAGAATCATGCTTCCATATATCATAACTCATACATGCATGTCTAGAATCATATTTGCATAACTCATAAACCATAATCATAAAATAAGCAAGTATGAAATTCCTTACTTGGAAGCGGCAGGATGCAGGCTTGATGTGTGTGCGGTGAGATGGTAACCGCTCTGATACCAAACTGTAACGCCCGTGTTTTTTTTTTTTTTTTTTTTTTTTTTCAGAGTAGTGCGTTACCTATATTCTTCTTCCTATCCTTACTATTCCTACTTGGTCTAACTTATAGTACATGGCAGCGGAAACATCATGACACAAGGAATAGTAGGTATATAAAACATTAACCTTTCTTAATATTCGTGTCTTAACATATTCGACTAAGTGACCAGTCAAGTTATAACATGCTTTCTTATTCATGATAATCTATCGACGGCCAAGTCACCATCACACACATCCAAGCCTCCTGCAGCTTCCCTTCTTTTAGTACGATCTGGGTTGATCTGTAACATAAGCAAACATCCTATAAGTATACACTTAGTAAGTCTCTTTCCTACTCGCTAAATCCGTACATCATAGCAAATCATACAACATAACATTCATGGCATATCATTCATATAGCTCATATCATGCAGGGTATCACATTCATACATATTAACATATAGCATAGCATGAATTTCTTAGGCATACATACTTATCTTGCATAGCATGGCATGGACACAAACATAGTCATGAAATGAACATATCATCAGCATATAAATCTTCTTAACTTGAACTTTCTTAACATGACATTCTTAAGTGCATAATATGAATGAATGCATGAGTGGAGTGCACAAGACATAAGGATGCTCTTTTGGAAAACTTAATACATAATACTTAAAAATACATTCTTGCTTGTGGGATCCCTGGCTTGTACCCTTGTATTTGCGCGCATACCCTAGTAGGATGCGAGGTAGCTAATCCCGACCTACAGGGCCCTCTTGCTAGGCTTACTCTCGTTCAGCCTAGGGACAGCTGCGGTAGTCCGGAACCGTGGATCCCTTTCGGGATCCGGTACTTGCCATTCTTTAAAATAAAATACTTACATGCATTCTTTTCTTTCTTTCTTGATGAATATTCTATAGACGTTCAGTCATTCTTCTTTTCTTTCCTTTCTTTCTTTCTTATTGAACGTACTATAGGTATTCACATATTCTTTCTTTCTTTCATAAAGGATGCAGACATTTCATTTATTCATAATCATGAATCCATACATAATCTTTCCTACTTTCATAAGGAATGCATAGTATACAACATATATAGTATGGCATTCATACAACATGGAGGTAAAGTTTATTCATTCATAAGCATGATTCCGTAACATGACTTTTCCTACTTTCATAAGGAATCCATAGCATACAACATATATAGCATAGCATTCATACAACATGGAGGTAAAACATACATAGCATGAGAAACCTTTCTTCATTTCTGTGGTTCATAACTTGTACTTACACCTGATCTGTAGCCCGATCGGTCTGGTGATCGATCAGGGCAACTACAGAAAGTTTCATCGACCTGTACACTCACCTGATCGGTCCCCAGACCGATCAAGGTGTAGTTTGATCGGTCTGTGATCGATCAGGGTATACATGGATGGGCACACAGAAGGTTCTGTACGCTCCCCTGATCGGTCTCCAGACCGATCAGGGCATGGCCTGATCGGTCTCGGTGACCGATCAGGGTGTAGCCTGATCGGTCTGTGATCGATCAGGGTATACATGGATGGGCACACAGAAGGTTCTGTACGCTCCCCTGATCGGTCTCCAGACCGATCAGGGCATGGCCTGATCGGTCTCGGTGACCGATCAGGGTGTAGCCTGATCGGTCTGGGAGACCGATCAGGATGCCCTCTGACCGATCAGGTACTCCCTGATCGGTCTGTGTAGCCTGAATCGTAAAGCACAGTAACATTGTAACCTTTTCCATGAACACAGAATATTTACGAACAATCGTAAGAACATCTACGAACAGAACATTTACGAACAATCATGATAACATCTACGAACAGAACATTTACGAACACTCGTAACGATTATGTTACAGGCGAGGAGACTTACTTCTTACGCTTAAGTTCCAAGGAGTGTTCGGCTTTTGGAGAAGAAAGCTCTTCCTCTCGTTCTGCTCCTTCCTTCTTTCTTTCCTGACTTCTCAAAGAACTGGGTTCTTAGGGTTCTGAAGGAAACCCTAAGTTTTGGTGGAAGGGAATCGAAAGTCTCGTTCCTTGCCGAAAAACTCCCTTCGTCACTTCTCCTATTCTTTTATAGCGAACGAAGAGGCATGCGTCTCTCCGTTGGTGACTCTTCATCTTCATGAGTCTCTTCCCCTAATTTCCCCTTAACTAGCATTTCCCTTCTCCTTTTCTCAGCACTCCCCTGCTGGGTGAATTGGTTACATGGGCATACTTAAGGTTTGGTTCTTCATGAGGTTCAAGGTTCGATCCTTGGCACCCCCCTTTCTGCTTCATTTTCCTTTTTATTTTATTTCTTTCCTTAAGCCCACATAACCAATGCCTGTCTAGGGATGCTCATATTCACACATTTCATTCATAATATCAAAATGATATTAAATCTCATTTTATTATATTTTATGAATATAATAGTACTTTTACATAAAGGTACTTCGTATTCTTTTATTTATAAATTTGGGCATGTTCCCCTTCTTACATTATCTTTCTTGAGGAAAATTCGGGGCGTTACAGGATGTCTTCAATATTTCGGCCGGCCGGTGGGGCAGACACTGGTGCTTCTGACAGGAGATGCATGTTGAGGCCAGTCGGTCGGCATCCTTCTGTAAAGTTGGCCAATAATACCCGGACAACAAAGCCTTCCGGGCGGTGGCTCTGCCCCCCGAATGATTACTGCAGACCCCCATATGGACTTCGCGGAGAACATAATCCGCATCTTCGCCGCCCAGGCATTTGAGTAATGGTCGGGCGTGAGCTCGTTTGTAGAGGGCATCTCCGACCATGGTATATTCCACGGCTCTCTTTTTAAGCAGCCGAGCCTGCTCCCGGTCGGATGGCAGTTCTCCCCTGGTCAAGAATGCGATCAATGGTGTTCTCCAATCATTCTCTAATTCGATCTCCGCTTGCTGCTCGATTTGCATGACGAATAAGGCATGACTGGCCGGCCGGGGGATCACCCATGATCCGACTGCGCTAGCTAATTTGGCTAGCTCATCCGCTTGCATGTTGCTTTCCCGAGGGATCTTTTGTAGGAGTATCTCACGGAAACCCGCCTTCAGCTGTTCATAGGCCTCGATGTACTCTTGCAGCCGGTTGCAATTGACTTCGAAATTACCGGCCAGTTGCTGTACGGCCAGTTGGGAATCTGAGTATAGCCACACCCGGGTGGCACCGACATGTCGTGCGGCTTGCAGACCGGCGATTAGTGCTTCATACTCAGCTTCATTATTAGTCGCCCGGTGTTCTAGCCGCACGGACAAATGTAGCCGTTCTTCTTCGGGTGACACCATTAGAAGGCCAAATCCGCTTCCTTGCCGAGCGGATGCCCCATCAACGTACACCTTCCATACGCCCTCGGCTTCATCGCCATGCCATTCAGTGAGAAAATCGGCTAAGGCTTGAGCCTTGATAGCCGGTCGGGGTTGATACTGTATATCATACTCGCTTAGCTCGGTCGCCCATTTCACTAGCCGCCCTGAGGTTTCTGGGTTAGTGAGCACCCGACCCAAGTTACTGTTAGTCAATACAGTAATTGGGTGAGATAAGAAGTATGGTCTGAGCCGCCGGGCGGCTAAGAATAGTATGTAGCCCAATTTTTCGAGTGTCGTGTACCGACACTCGGCTCCTTTAAACAGATGTGCAAAGAAATACACCGGCCGCTGCTCAGCTTTGTCTTCCCGGACTAACACCATGCTGCCCGAGTCAGCGGAAGTTGCTAGATATACAAATAAATTCTCACCAGGCTCCGGCCGGGCGAGCGTTGGTAATTCCGACAGGTAAGATTTCAGCTCCTCGAAGGCCTTGTCACACTCTGCATCCCACTGAAATTTGGTGGTCCGGCGCAAGGTCTTGAAAAAAGGCAAGCCCCGTTCGGCTGACCGGGAAATGAATCTTGACAAGGCCGTTATCCGTCCGGTCAGCCGTTGAGCTTCTCTGAGATTCCTCGGAGCCGGCATATCCATGATGGCCTTTACTTTGCCCGGATTTGCTTCGATTCCCCGCTCGGTTACTATATAGCCGAGGAACTTCCCGCTCCGAGCCCCGAATAGACATTTGGCCGGGTTAAGCTTCAGACCATACCGCCGCAGAGTTTGGCAAGTTTCTTCAATATCGGGGATGAGCTCTTCCGCTCGGGCGGTCTTAATCAGAATGTCGTCGATGTACACTTCGACGTTGCGTCCCATTTGCGACCGGAATACCTTGTTCATCAACCTTTGGTATGTGGCGCCTGCATTCTTGAGGCCGAACGGCATGACGGTGTAGCAGTAGGTGCCGTCAGCCGTGACAAAGCTAACCTTCTCCTGGTCGGCCGCAGCCAGCGGGACTTGGTGGTATCCCTGATACGCGTCCAGCATCGATATGTACTCGCTGCCTGCCGTCGAGTCTACCATTTGATCGATCCGGGGAAGTGGGTAGCAGTCTTTCGGGCATGCACGATTGAGGTCTCGGAAATCAATGCATACCCGCCACTTATCGTTGGGTTTGGCCACCAACACCACATTCGCCAACCAGGCTGGGAACTGGACCTCCCGGATGTGTCCTGCTTCCAAGAGTCTTTCTACCTCCGCCCGGATGACTTGATTCTGGGCGGCGCTGCGGTCCCTTTTCCGCTGCTTTACTGGCCGCGCACCCGGGTACACGTGCAATTGGTGTTCCGCTACTTCCGGTCGGACTCCCTTCAAGTCTTTCGCCGACCAGGCGAATACGTCTTGATTCCGGGCGAGACAGTCGACTAAGGCTTGCTTCAGCTCCTCGGGAAGTCCTGCAGCTATTTGTATTTTAGAATCTTCCCGACCGGGCAAAAGTTGTACCTCTTCTTTGTCCTCCCCCAGTTCTGCCCAAGGGGAGGCTTGCACCATGTGGCAGCCGCTGTCTGCCCGTCTTGCCTTCTGGCCTCCCGAGCGGACATCATTAGCATAGCAGCGCCGGGCCACGGTCTGGTTTCCCTTCACCTCGCCGACCTTGTCGCCGACCGGAAACTTCACCTTGAGGTAATACGTGGAGACTACTGCTTTAAATTCGTTGAGAGCCGGTCGGCCGAGAATGGCGTTGTAGGCAGATGGCGCATCCACAATCAGGAATGTGGTCCACCGGGTTCTCTTGAGCGGCTCCTCTCCAAGTGAGACGGCCAGCCGTATCTGTCCGATCGGCTGTACTTCGTTCCCCGTAAATCCGAACAGGGGCGTAGCCACCAACTCCAGCTGTGACATTTCAATTTGCAGTTGATCGAAAGCTCGTTTATATAAAATGTTTACCGAGCTGCCGGTGTCCACAATGGTGCGATGGACTTCGTAGTTGGCGATGACGGCCGTGATAACCAGCGGGTCGTCGTGTGGCACCTCCAATCCTTGTAAGTCTTGCGGCCCCCAGCTGATCTCGGGCCCTTGAGCTTGGGAGGTGCTGACTCCGACCTGGTGGATTTCCAGTCGGCGTACCTGTGTCTTTCTGGCTCGGTTGGAGTCGCCTCCGGTCGGCCCGCCGGAAATAACATTGACGCCTCCTCGGACGGCGTTCTGGTGATTCGCTTGATCTTCATCAAATTCCTCCGCCACTTCCTGCTCGGGCTGAGGAAACAACTGCCGGGCGGCGGGGGTATCCCACCTTGGTCCTTGTTGGGCCGTGGCTCCATGACCGCGCCCGCGCCCTTGCGGTGTTTGTCGCCCTTGACCCCTGCCCTGTGGGGTCCGAGCTCTGCCGCCCGCTCGGCAGTCTTCGGTGCTGTGCGTATTACATTGGTGAAACGCACAATACGGTGCCCATCTGTTGGGCCAATTCCCCTGCGCCACCTGCACTTGGTATCTCATTCCCGGCTGATCAGCCGGTCGGGGATTGCGAATTGGTCCTCCTGGTGATCTGTTATGTTGGGGAGGTGCGGGCTGTGAGTTAACTGTAACTTCCTTCCTCCGGGCGGCTTGCGCTTCCTCCACATTGATGTACTTGACAGCCTTCCCGAGCAGGCTGTCGAAATCCCTCGGTGGCTTCCTGATCAGGGATCGGAAGAAGTCACCCTCTTGGAGCCCTTGCGAGAAGGCGGTGACCAATACTTCTGGCGTGGTATTGGGCACCTCTATAGCTACTCCATTGAATCTCTTGATGTAGTCCCGGAGTGATTCCTTCGGACCTTGCTTCAGAGCGAAAAAATTGAGGCTGGTCTTATGGTGCCTCCGACTGCTTGCAAAATGTTGCAGGAACAGCCGCTTTACTTCTGCGAAACTCCCAACTGATCCGCCCGGGAGTCCATCGAACCATCGTTGAGCCTGCCCGGAGAGGGTTGTCAGGAAAGCGCAGCATTTGACGCCCTCCGGGTATTGGTGCAACTGGGCGGCGCTTTCAAATTTCATGACGTGCTCCTCGGGGTCACTGACCCCCGAGTACTCAGGCATGGTGAAGAACCGTAGATGCTTGGGAACGGGATCCCCAAGAATTTGTGAAGAGAAAGGGCTATGAGTCGGATAGGCCGCGGCGGGGTCGGCTAAACCTTTTCCTTTATCCGGGCGCGCCTGACGCGCTAGGCTGGACGCTGAAGCTTCGGTCGGGGCCGAGTGGGCCTCGTTCCGAAAAAGTGCACGGGGAAAATTAGGAATGACGGGGTCGGGCTGAGCGGCCATACCTTCTGTGTTTCCTCGTATAGAGGGCCCAGGGGGTCGGGCCCCTTGGCTACCGGTCGGCGGATGCGGTTGTTGTGCCTTCTGGGTCCGGACAGCCATCAGCATTTCGTATTCTTCCGGCGAAAGAGTAACCGTCAGTGGATTGGGGTCTTCCATTCTTCGCTCTCGATCAGGCAGTAAGGCCCTCCTTCTAGCGCCAAATTTGATCCTGTCGCCGAGCGTAGTGGAGCCGCAACCTGATGACGGTGTAGCGACGGGTGACGTGGACGCCGATGGGATGTCCACGTGCAGTATGACGGCGCAGTAGGGGGTATCCTCCGACGGAACGGAAGCGGACGTCGCCTGGTGCACGGCTGGTGGGGGACCTGCTGGGGAAGATGACCGTTAGCCACCTAGCCGGGAGACGTCCCGGCAAGGCACTCCGACGGTCAAGTCAGTACTCCGATGAACAGTAAAATAATGGAGCACTGAAGGTGAGGGGCTTTGTGAGCGCGCGTGCGTACCTGATAGTGAGGAGGGGAGTGACTTATATAGCCGGGGAAAAGGACCAAGTATGGCCTGTGTCAGGATTCTCTGACAGGGTCAGAAGATATGGTATGGTTATGTTGATGTGAGTATGGCCTGTGTCAGGATCTTCTGACAGGATCAGAAGATATGGTATGGTTGTGTCGATTTGTAACCAACTTTCTTTGTCGTATACTGTTTGTCTTATGTGAGGACCAAGACAGGTTTCTGTAAGTCTCTGACAGGCGGCGCATGTCAGGGAGTGTTAGTTCGGACGAGTGGTGTCAGCCTGTTACCTGTAGCTAGTGCGGGTGTATTTTGTCTTTATCCCAGGATGACCCTGAGATGGTGCCCGAGCGGACCCGGGACGGCACGCCCGGATGGATATCAAACATGGGCATGAAGGATTGCCGGGCGGATGCACTCGGATGAACGAGGCGTGTAAGACTTAATGTGGCCGGGCGGAAATACCCGGATAGACGAGGAGTGTTAGCCTCAATGTGGTCGGCCGGTTTGACCGGCCGGATGAACCGCTATATTTATTCTAACCGGCCGCCTCAAGTCCGACCGGCCGGCGAAGCCCCTGGGCCCGGCCAGGACGTTTGTCGATCTGGCTGCCCGTACAATGACGTGGACCCTGAAGCTGGCCAGGTCGCTTACCACGTTGCCTGCTCGTATGGTGCCAAATATAGGGCAGGATCAATATGTTCTATGTCATTTTCATAGAATAAAATAATATACAAGTCAACTACATTATACAAATTACAAATTTATGTCATATTTAATTGCATCTCAATTTGATCCTTTCAAACTTAAACTAATATACAAATCAGCTGAATTATAAAATTACAAACTTCTGCCATATTTGACTGCATCTTAAGTTTCTCAGTTTAAACTTTTCAAGTGTTGAAAAATACAATTCGAGTATTTAAATCTTGCTACAAACTGTTTTACAAATAAACTTTCCATTTAAAAAACTCAACTTGGGGTGTAATTGGAGAAAATAAGATCTGGAGCATCTTTTTCTTAAATTAATCTATCTCTCGAAGAAAAAAAAAACTTAGGGAAAACAGAGATCTCGGCGTCTTTGATTAGAAGAGCAAATATCAATTATGATAGGGTTTTTTGGTAAAAGTGCTAATTAAACTATAATTTGATTCGTTTGTCTTATACTACACTACTATTTTGCTTCAATAATTGCACCTTGCTATGTCCACTACACTCAAAATATCATCATGGAGTTTGTAGCTAGGAAACATCATGATGGGTCGGTGCATCATGATGTTTAGGAAACTAGCTAGGAAACATCATGATGTCCACTAATTCCTTCCGAACTTCTCCATCTTTAGTTTTCTTCCCTCTGCATTTTTCAAGGAACTAGCTAGGAAACATCAACAATATCATCATGGAGTTTGTAGCCTTGTACTGAAAAGCGACATTCTATCCTGCGGAAGAGTAAGCCTCACAAGTTCTTACACGTCAGGTACATCATGATGTTTCAGAAGCTTTAACAATCCACATGAGACATTCTGTATTATGGGTCGGTGGGCCTGAAAGATTTAAGCATATTAGGTCACAAGGCATCAGACTAACAAAATCAAGCCAGATAGCCCTAAGCATCGGGTTGGCATTAAGCCCCAAGCGAAATTATAGATTTGGCCATTTAGACCCTCCCTTTTGTATTAACTTGAAAAGTCATATATATATATATATATATATAACAATCCTTTTAATAATTTATTTTAAAAAATAATTTATTTTAAAATTGGAATTTAGTTTATCATATCCAATCCTTTTAATTAATTTGCCAATCATCCAAATTACAACTATCTCATTCGTGTCATTTATTGTTCAACATTTGAATTTAAGACATCTTCTCTAAAACTTATTCGTGTATATTTTTTAATATTGCCACTTAAATTTTAACCCTTTTTTTTTATATCTTAAATAATCAACATAGAGATGCATCTTAGTTTGATATTTTGCATGGGAAGTTGCTTGTGTGCTTCCCCTCTCAAGTGCCAATTTTTTCACTTTGACTATTTTGCGCACACGCATTGATTATTTTGCTCCAATAATTGTACCATCCTACCTACTCCATGAACAAGAGTAAAACTCTAAACTTTCTTCTTCAATTTTTCTTTTATTTTTATTTTTATTTTAAAGAAAATGTTTATGGACTTCTGCATGATGTAGATTCATACTGGTCCAGAGCACTGCCAATCCGTGCTTTCACAAATGATAGAACTCAAAAAAATCATAATAATTAATTAAATTTGCAATCGACAGGATAAATGCAGGTTTGTGTCGAGAAGAAAGTATCTTGACTTGCAAGTCAAGATACTTAATTTGCAAGCAAAGTGAAGACTAGCTATATGCTTGGCTTTGCTTTGCATTCCTCTCCCTTCTCTTCTACGCTCGCTTTGTCTGTAAACTTCTCCATCCTCTTTGTTTCCCAAAGAAGGAAGCATCAAACAGCTAGCTAGCAATCATGGGGTCATTTGGGTGGCTCGTGCAGACAGCCTTGGGAATGCTCGTGCAGAGCTTCATGGATGCCTTGGCCGTGAAGGCCATCGATGGCGCTGTTCAACGGTTCGGTGAGCAGCATGGAGTTGAAGATGACCTCGAGAGGCCGCAGAATTCTCTTGATCACGCCAGGTTTGTTAAGAGAAATAATAAAAGAATTTTGTGCAATTAATAGTAGACGTATGGTTAAGAATAGATAAAGGTGTTAGAGTTTTAAATGAGATTTTTTTAATTTTCAATGTCACGCTTATACAAGTTACTTACAGTAGCAACCAAGAACAATAGAGTTCTGCTCAAACTCTAATCAAGGTTCATCTCAACTAGACCCAACCTTCATTCCATCAAGAACAGATCAAGCAAATTCCAAACCTAAACAAAATAAATCGGGAACATAATCTATGCAAGATCAACAAATAGTGATCCACAAAAACACCAATCACAGAATCAATTCTAAATACACCTACTGATCTACACAATCCATTATCATCCTTTATCAAAGATTTAACCTAATTAACACCTTACCTTTGCTATGCCAACTCAAGCTTCCTCAGATCACTAGCCACACAGGGAGAGATAGAACAATATCCGCAAGGGAGAAATCCGATAGGACACAAATCCAAACTCTGCTCTTAGGCTCAATAAAGCACCCTTCCTCCAGAAATCAGAGATGACCTGCAACTTAGATCGATTAGGGTAGAGGAATGAGCAACAATTGCTTACATCGATTGGAAGAAAGGTAACCAATGAAAATGGGGCTTACCTACCCGTGACCGACGATGAAGCGAGATCATGCGAGAGAGGACGATCGACTCAAGAAGAAAAGGCAGACGTCATTGGGGTGGAGAAGAACCTGCAACTTCGACAACTCCACCCGACAAAGAGGACGACAATCGGCGTGGATCGGCTTCGCGTGAAGAGGAACTCGCGAGGCTGTGGCAAGAGAAAGGAAGGAGGAAGGGAAAGAGATCACCGGCTTGGTCGCGTGGAGAAGAGAATCGCGCGAGGATAGGGCGTCGGTGAATCTGTGGAGCAAAAAGGGTTTGGGGTTGTTTTGCAAAAAAGCCCTCTAAACTTAGCTATTCGCAACAAATCCCTTAAGTTTCAATTTTTAACAAAAACTTTGATCATTAGTAATGATCAAATATGCAACAATATTTGGTAGTAATGATTCATTACTACCAATTTTATTAAAAATAATTCATTTTAAAATTACTTTCAATGGTCAAATATGCAACAATACTTTATCATTAAGTATGGATTCCACTTTTAAGAGAAAAATAAATAAATTCTATTTTTCATTACCGTTCTTAAACTAAAACCTCAAATGTCATATCTACAATGATTCAAGCTTTTTTATTATATTTTTTTATTTTACAAACCTCTTGAAAATAATTTATTTTCAATATATTTCGTTAATAAACAAGTGGCTTATTTAGTTATTTATAGACTAATACATAATCTATTCACTAACCCACAAACTTTTCTAACTCTTTCAATATTAACCATTACTCTCCAATACAACTATTATTCTATTATATCTAATCCACTAACTCAATTACATAACCACTATTTCAAATACATCTAACATGTGCAATTTTTATAACCACTAACTTGTAGAAGGTGAGAGAATTATCTTATATTTTATTTTGACCAACACCTTTATTTATAAGATAGATGGAGAGGTATAAAAATGAAAGAATAATGTGATTCATCAATCGATAATAAAATCAAATCAATCATCAATTATAACGCTCCCTCTTAGATAATTGATGGATCTAAAACTGTCTCATTAAAACATTTTCAGTAAAACCCAGTATAAAAAACTTGAACAAAGGAAAAAGAGTACAACAATAAATACTCTCCTGATTTCAATCACTGAAGATCTTTTACTTCATGTATCTCTATCTTGTACCTCAATTTCTTGAATGACGTTTATGAATAAATCAGTAATATTATCGCTAGGATGAATTTACTGAACATCAATATCACTCATTTGGAGTTCATATGTATTGAAGAATTTTGATAAAATATGTTTTGTTCTATCCCCTTTAATATAACATCCCTTTAGTTATACAATGCAAGTGGCATAATCTTCGAATATAGTCATCAAACTATCTTTAGTTGTTGTTAGTCGACATGATTCTTGAATATGTAGCATTATAAATCTCAACTATATACATTCTGGATTTACTTCATGCATTACAATGATTTCTGAGTGATTTGACGATGTCACTATCAAAATTTATTAATACATAACCTATTTGGAATCTAGCTTTATGTGGATCTGAAAGATAAATGCATTTGCATATCCTACTAAAGATGAATTTGATCTTATCGAATAAAATAATCTCATGTCAGTTGTACCATGAAGGTTAGAGCTATCAGACATGTCAACCCATAATAGGGCGGGATTGGGGGGTGGGGGGGGGGGGGGGGGTTCGGCCCATAGCACGTTGGCCATTTGGCGGGGTCGGACGGGCCGACCCGTCATCTTGGCGGATTGGAAAATCACCAACCCAACCCAAGATGAGTTTCGGGTTAGAAATAACAACCAACGAATGATTAACAAATTTAAGTTAGGATCACAGATTAGGAGGGTAAAACCCACAAGCCCATTGAATTTTTTCACTTTAATTTTAAGTTTTGAAGAATTTTTTTTTGTCAACTCGGATGTCAACCCAACCCACCGCAGGTCGACATACCAGAGTCGTAGGCCCAGGCAAATCAACCAGCCTGAACCCATCTTTAAATGCATTGATAAAATTTCAACTAAATTCGTTTAAATTATTTAGTGGAGCGAGCCAACCCGATGACTTAATCTAAATTGACGGCTCTAACAAAGATAATAAAATGTGTTTTACACCATTCCAATGTCTTCAGGTGAGAGAAGATTTATATCTTACTAGAAGGTTAACATAAAATGTAATATCTTGGTGAGCACAATTGGCGAATATGATATTATCTTCTCTCAACTCAGACATAGTTAGGGATCGAATTATTATCTCTCTGACTCCATAGATATTCAAGAGTTGTGAGATCGACCATTATTATTCTATCTCGACTCTGACATAATTACAGATCGAGCTATTATCTCTTTGACTTCACAGATATTCGGAAGTCGTGAGATCGACTATTATTAGACTCTCTCGACTCGGATATAATCGCGGATCAAGTTATTATCTATCCTACTCCGCGGATATTCGAGAATTGTGAGATCGACTATTATTAAACTCTCCCGACTCGGATATAGTCATACACCAACGACACATCTGGACCAAATGATGTTTTCTCCATCTTCAAGTGGACAAAAAGGATCTTTCTTAGTATCAAGTGATTAAACAACCATGGGTGAGGATAACGGATATGTTTCATCCATATAAAAGTGATTTAGTATCTTTTTGTGTATGAGGACTAATTAACAAATATTCCTTTTGGCAATTTTTCAATTTGCAATCCAAGATAAAATTTTGAGCAATTCAAGATAAAATTTTGTCTTTTTTAAGTTTTTCATCTCAAATTCACTTTTTAAATAATTGGTTGTCATGCCCCCAGAGGAGCCGCTGATCCGATAAAAATATCAGACAACACTTTCCCTGTACGACGGACAATCTGAAACAATTATACATGGCCTACACGACCCCATATACCCGACCAACATAGCCGAAATATATGTCACATATATATGAAACTACAATGCATTACAAACTGAACGATCGCGTATTATCACGACCACGACAAAACAAAACACCAACTATTTAACCCTTCGAGCAAACAAGTACACAAACACGCAGAAACTACCGCACGTACAAGTCTAGGGAAATGTAATGTGACAAGAAACACAATTAACCACAAATAAAAGATAAATGAGCAATGAGCCAAAAGAAAATGAAAAGAAAGGATCACCTGCTAGGCTCTCCTGTCGACATCCTCCTGAAACAGATAAACAGGCAAATGGGGGTGAGTTCAGGTGAACTCTGCGGGTAATATAGACCAATGTGCATGGTATCAGAAAGCTATACAAGCAGAGTAGAAACAAACTGATACAGTCTCATAAGAATAATAGAATATGCATAACCAAAATATTGAATGTACGATACATACCAGTGTCAATCTCACCTACGGGGTAGTAAGTTATATAAGCTCGTAGTCACAAGCAATGCAAAGTTACTGGACCAAATGCAAAATACCTCCTATATGTGCATGCCATCAAAGTGCAGCAATCATAACTCAATCAAATGTAGCAAACATAATCAAATGCAATTCCATGCATTATATGCACATGATATAGTGACATGTGTCACCCCTAACGCCAGTCCAGCTACCGTAACATGTCATATGTAAACGGTCGAGTGGGTAGGTCTATGACAACTGTATGCACTCTGATGTCAATGCTTCGGAGTGGCCGAGTGGACAGGATACAATCGGAGACAACACCCCTACCCCATGTTATATGGAGGAACCCCACTCTCATCTCCTCGTATCACACAACAGAGGAAGAATTCCTGCCTACTACCACGCTTTGATAACCACTAACCCATGAGTGGCTGAGCATAGCATAATAGAGCAAAAATGGCCACACTCCGATAATCACTAAACCTGAGTGATCATGTGGTCAGGTCCTGTATGACTAACGACCCATCTCAATCATAAGGGAGCCAAGGGTCGCCAGCTATGCAACCGTGCAAGAATGGTGCATGATACTAACGCATACAATACCCACCTAATAATCCTCCAAAGAACTATATGTCATACACAAGTTCGAATGATGAATCATGAACTACAAAATAAACCACTAGGTGTATATGCAAAGTATAAGTAGTGATCAACCAATACTGGGCATGAGGTGGCATACCACTACTCCTATCCATATATGTATATTCTACAGAGCAAGAATATCAAACATCGAGACTGTATGGAAATAAACGGTGATCATCTCAAAAATCAAACAACAAGTATCTAGCAGGGATAACAAAAGGTAGAAAAGGTATAAACCTACTGCTACACATAATAAACTATGCATAGAATAATGACAATATCTATAGAGATAAAGTCAAAGGTACCCGTCTTCATTGTAGTAGCTCGTAAGCGACGAAGAGAACCTCCGTCCAAATAATCTGTAGCCAAATAACTAAGTCAATGCCTTATATCATAGACATAACTTAATTTAGCTATTTACATAACAGTAAGTACTAATCCACTACTAATCCAAATTTGGATTAATCCTAATTATGGTAATCAAACTAAATACAATCCGCATCTAGTACAATTGTTATCCAAAATTGTACACACTGTGATGATCATTACACACACAGAATCAGCAACATTAAACTACACTTGATTCCCAATTTAACAAAATTAGGTTATTAGATTTAATACCCCAAAGACTACCTCAATACAAACTTAATCCTCAATCCCAATAGCTCTAAGATCTTAGGTATGCACGGCAAGAGGCAACTACACACCAAAAAAAAAAAAAACTAAACGAAAGATCTGTACTGCAAAATTCCAAAATCTAGCCACATTTCATCCAATAATGAAGCTAATCACCAATAATCAAACTTAAACCTTACACCACAGTAGATACCCCAAAAGCAGAGCATAATCTTCCCCCAAGATTTAGGGAGTGTTTGGGAGAGCTTCTGCTTACTGCTTTTTAGCTTCTAGTCATGCAAAAGTGCTTTTGAGTGTTTGGGAATGTCAGATTCTGCTTTAACTTCTGCAACTTTTACTCAAAAGCTAGAAGCAACAATTTGATGCTTTTTTCTGCTTCTGCTTTTTTGCTTATGGTGTAGAATTAAAAGTTGACATTTATACCCTTAATAAATTTATTATTTTACATAATTACCATCACATTTTTAAATAAAATCTTATATTTTTATATAATTTATATTTCAAAAAAATTTATACATATTTGTATAAATTTATATAAATTTTATTATTTTATTATTTTTTATATTTTTATTAACTTTATATTTTTTAAATATATATATTATTAAAAAAATAATTTTGATATAATATTTAAAATATAATATTAAATATATAAAATATTATAGATCATGTATCAAAATTATATTTAGATAATTGAAAAAAATTAATTTTGATAGTTTAAGGATATTATTGTCATTTAATTAAAAATTAAGCTTAAAAGTGATTATTCACCAAACACTCAAACTTTACCTTGTATCAGCTTTTGACTTCTATTTCCAAACACTGCATGCTTTAGCTTCTTACTAACTTCAAGATAATCACTACAAGAATCACTTTTCAAGAAGTAAAAGCTCTCCCAAACACTCCCTTAGATCAAGATTCCAAACACCGAACAACAGAATTCCCACTACTGCTAGAAATCAAAGTAAGCTTCACTAATCCAATTATAAGCTCAAAAATGCTACACAACAGCAAACTACATGCTCACAAAACCAAAGTCAACCACATCAGATATAATGCAAGAAAATCAATCCAAAAGAACAAACCTAATTCAAATCCCATCATAAACTTCACGGTAAATCCCAGAATCAATCACAATCACAATTTTGATCTAAAACAGAATGGGCTTTCCAAAAATGACCGCAGAATCGATCTTCACTTCTAAAATCCGATCGAGAATCTACCCATAAAACACATCCAAGATCAACACTAAAAGTAACGAACCATACCTGATGTGGCATGCGTGTAAGCCCTCCCTATTCTCCCACCTGTTCTGATCCACGAGAAACCAACAGATAGCAGAGATAAAGTGGAGATCTCCTCCTCCGAAGAACTCTCCTCACCTCCAAGCTCTATCCCCAATCGGATTGGGGCAGATCACTGCAGATGATCCCAGCGGCTCTGGGTTGATGTGAAGAGTATCAATGAATGTTGAAAGGGAGTAGCCACAAGATCAGGGGTTGAGATGATGGTACCTAGGGATGGTTGAGGGCAGTTCCAACCGAGGAAGAAGAAGGACGATGGCCCAAGGTGGTCGGCGATGAGATCGCGTGGGAGATGGGCTGGATCGGCGATGAAGAGGCGTCGATCGAAGATAGGAGATCATAAGTACTTCCTCGTGCCAAAGAGGAGACGACGACGGCTGGGATCGGGGGAGGGCGGCATTGGGTAAAGCTTGAGAGAAGAGGGGAAGAAAAGGGAGGAGTACATGAGGCTGATCTGATCGCAATCTCGAGCGGAAACTATGAAGAAGAGGAAGAAGGGGCGGGATATAAGGGTGGTCATTTACAACTTAACCCCTGCGATTCCTTTATTCCAATTTTCACCCTTAAGTTAGGGTATTTTGCCTTTTTACCCCTCAATTACCGTATCTTACATTGACAGTCTTGTTGAGCTCTTTGGGAGTCTTATAAGATTAGCATCATTGACATATTCTACCACGATTACATAACCTTCTTCCACCCTTTTTGTAAAAGTGCACAAACAAATAGCATCATTTGTATAACATTCTTGTAATAAGTATTCACTTAGGTGATTGTATCATATGCGCCCTGATTACTTTAATTCATATAACAACTTTTGCAACTTTATCGAAAATATGGTCTTGGGGTTGTGTCATTTGCTTCTGGTGATTTATCATTCAAGAATTTTCATGTATATATCACTATCGAGTGAATCATATAGATATGCAATGACCACAACCATAAGTTGCTTGCCCAATTTATTTGATATAGCCAAACTAATCAAGAATCGAAAAATAGTAGATGCAAGATCTAAACTAACGAGAGGGGGGAGGGGTAAATCTGCTTTTTAATGTTTTTTTTCTTTTTAATAAACTTTTTGAAAATGCAACGAAAAAGCAAGATAAGAATAACACAGTAATGTCGGTGATTGTGCGGTCGGCAAGAGGAGGATGAATTACCCTTACAAAATAAAGATAAATCTTTTGTTTCTTTCTTAACAAAGATAAGGATTATCACAAATAAATAACATAAACAAAAAGGAAAAGAGGCACAACCAATTTACTTGGTTTGTAACCAGGATGGTTACTAATCCAAGGTGAATCAACGATCGTTCTCCAAACGCACTCCTTGGGGCGGAGAAGCCTCTTACACAAACTAGAACTCAAAAAACAGAGGAAAATAAGACTGAAATTCATATACAATCAATTGATGTTTATAACTGATCTTTGGGGGTCTATTTATAGCCCCAGTCAAACCTATCTGATTGCTGACATGACCCTATACTGGTGCTCGAATGCTTATGGGTGCTTAACATGTGGCTCAGGGTTATCCACTTTACAATGTTTGTGAATGGCTAGTTCTAGATGAGTTATGACTTTTCGAGCGCCTGTATGCACTGGGGCGCCTGGGAACACGGCCGCCCGAGTGCATAGGGGGGCCCCTATTCACGGGCGCTCGAGTGACTTTACGTCAGCATAGTGCTGATCAGTCTCCAGCGGATCTTCTTGGGTGATCTCAAGTCTTCCAGAGTTAGGCTCACCCAAACTCTCCTCTAGTGTTCTCCTCAAGCGTGCTCCCCCTCGGCTTCTCATCCCTCAGACGTTGCGCGCGCCCTTCTCGCTCCACCAGCATACTCTTCCATAGACCTCTGTGTCCCTCGAATGTACCGACCCCGTCGGCTCCCTTCCCGTGTTATCCTTCTCGATCGCTGTGTCTTCCGCTCGACTTCCTGCGCTCCTAAGGTCCTAACATAGGGAGCAAACACACATGGCCTAACATGACTCGGTTGACCACATCAAAACTCACCTGAAGTACTTACAAGTAAGAACACTATTATTTTACTTGGTTCGTTGCCCCGCGAATACTATTACAAGGCCCACAATCCCTTGAACAGTTTTGATTGGTCAATCCATAAAAATCTCTTCCGAAAAACCTTTTGATAGAGATATTGAATACAAGAATGAAGAAAGTATAACACTCTACACTTTATTTATGTAAGAACAATAAAAATCAACTTAAATCATGGTCAACACTTGTAGCTTGATGTAGTTCAATTCTTGTCGTAAAAGCTTACTTGATCATAGATTCAACTCTTATCAATTACTTGTTTTTCTTTCATCTTGCAAAAAGATCTATAGAGTTCCATTTTGGCTCATGTTAGTCTGCTCATGGAGTTCAAGTTTAAAAAATGATTGAGCGAGTTTAATTTTAGACTGGCCCCGAGAGACCCTGTAAGCATCACCTATTGATGCTCACAAATTATTTCTTGGGAAGGCTCTTAGAGCATATTTGATTATGTTCCAATTCTCCACTATTTTCCCGATTGCATGTAATCTGTTGAGAATATTTTGTAAGTGGGTGTGGAGTTGACTAGTGGACTCTCCTTCCTATATCGTTATATTATATAAATTATTCAACAATAAGTCTCCTTTACTTGCTTTATTGTCCAACATCCCTTGGTGGAGTTTGATTAGCTTGTTCCATAAGTCTTGAGTGTTGATGAAGGGGCGAATGTGACTAAGTTCCTCCTTGGTCAAGCCACATTGGAGAGTTTGAGTTGCTTTGATATTGGCTTTTATTTGCTTCTTTAGGTTTGGATCCTAATCTTCATGATTCATTGGACTTCTATCTGATTTGGTGGGTAAGGTGAACCCGGTCTCGATCAAGATTCACATGTTCACTTGAGTTTTCAGGTAGAACTCCATGCAAGTCTTCCAGTAACGAAAGTTATCCCCAATGAAGAGCAGGGGATGGGTTGTATTGTAGCCTTCTTAGTGTGTCATCTCAGAAAAGAATCTTGCACACAAAAGAAATAAGAAAAATTGTACCAAGACTTGATCTTAAATTAGTAATATGAGAGGATAGAATACCCGAAGGAAAAAGTTGTTGGAGTGGTGTTGTACCAAATTCGAGTAGTTTCGTAAAACCAAAAGAATTTATCAGAATAGGTAATTACACCAATTCTAACCAGGAACGAAAAACTTAAAAATGAACGAAGAAAACAAACTCAGTTGGTGGTTACACCAATTTCAAGCACCCCGCTCTAATACCAATTATTGGATTGAGAAAAACACTAGAGGGGGTGAATATCATGCTTCATACACATTCGGAAATTATTCAAAAACAAAGTTGTGGTAGCGAAAAACTAAAACACAACAGATAAAGACACGATGATTTTTTACTTGGTTCGCAACCCAGTGGCTACTATTTCGAGTGCCGTGGTCATTTTGACTGCTTTGGTGGGCAATCACGAATTCACGATCAACCTCCTTCCCATAAGAGAAGAAGGCTCGCTTCTTTTACAAGTGAAAGATTGAGTAACAAGTCTACTGACAGTTAGAGTATTTAGCACAAGAAGAAGCAAGAGTAATATAAAATAACAACTAAAAGTTATCCAAGGCTAGGCTCGTTTGAGCTCGTAGTGGTATTATATCGTTGTCATGTCATTAAGGCTTGAGCGCAATAAATTGTTGAAGTTTCAAGAGTGTAACAGAGCACTTGAAGAGTTAGACAAATGATCCTGAAAGTGTTGTTCGAGGCTTCTTTTATAGCATAATCAGGGCGCCTGGATCGGTATAGGGCACCTCCAGCAACCCCTATCCGATTCGATTTCATTGTTGACTCAGCCACTCTGAGCACTTGGATCCCTTCCAGGTGCCTGATTTGCTGATGTGGCGGCATTTAGATGAAGCTCTATCCGATCTCTTCCGTTGAAGTTTTATCCTTTCCCAAGCGCCGTATCCCTCTAATGGTGTGTCCACAAGTGTATGAAAATATCGTTGAATAATATAAAAGGTTATCGTATCCATAGAGACAGATAAGGCAAACACTAGAGGGTTTGCAAGGCGAATTAGCTAAACTATCTGAAAAATGTGAGTGATCATAACAAGGGAGAGCTAAAGAGAGAGTGAGAGAGAGGGAGAGGGAGAGATCGAGGATCAAGTGAGATAGCCTAGTATAAAAAAATGACCTAGGATCTAGATTTCGTTGTGATAGTTATTGGTGTCCTATGGCCGCACGCACCCTACCCTTCTTGGCGGCACAACCGTGTGAAACCACACGGTTGTGTCGTGCTGTTTGCGACAACAACCGCACGGGTCATGCCAGGAGGCACGAACCCTACATGCACAGCCCTGAAAAATGACTGCATTGACCGTACCAGGAGACATGGCCCCGCTGTGTCGCCTCCGGCAGGGAAGGCACGACCGTGTGGGGCATCAGGGCCCCCACACGACTGTGTGAAGCCACACGGCCTGGCCGTGTGGTCGCCGTGTGGTCAACTATGTCCATCTTCGGCTCGCGTCCCTCTCCATTTCTACTTCCTTCTCTCTTCGAATCGCATCTGTTTATAAAAACACGCAAAGAGCAGATCTTAAAACCAAGGGAAGTAATTATGTTGATAAAAAGGTAAGAAGGGGCACAAGCATATAGAATAGAATCAAGAAAAACAAGTGAATGAGCGTTAATAAAAGGATGAAAACATATCTAATCTACGCTCATCACCCTCCCGGGCGCCTGGAATCTGAATTGTGTCAACCAACCAGAACATGTCATCTCATGTAGACGTAGAGATGAACTTCAGGAAATCAGGGTGCCTAGAAGATTAGGGCCGCCAAGACCTTCGGGGGCCTGGAACCACTCCAGGCGCTTGGAGTCCTTTTTGCACCAACATGTAGTACAATCCATGTACTTGCTAATTATACATACAACATGCAATATATCCGATCTTGTTGCTGTCAAGTATATTAAACTCTCTACTATATTTTTGTAAAGTGTGACATCAACCTTCTTTCCTCCAATGTCTTTGTGTAGCTTCACTGCAAATTCAGATTGAGTTTTACAAGATTGCAATCCATCTTCTAAAACTTGTCTAGGATTTCTTGCACATATCTTCTTTGAGAAATAAAAATTTCAAAAGAAATTTGCACCACTTCAATACCAAGAAAATAATGCATCATACCAAAATCAGACATCTCAAATTTATTATTGTGGTTTTTTTTTTAAAAAAATCCAAACATAGATATACTATTTTCAATGTAGACTAAGACATCTACATATAAACAAACTATCATTAATATTCTCTCTCCATCTTTAATCTTAGTGCAAAAGGTATACTCATCGCCCCCGGGGCTATGGTGCATCGGTAGGGTAACTAGTCATTAACCCAGACATCCGCAATTCGATTCCCAGCTACGGCGTGGGGCTTCCTGATTTATCCTGGTGACCGGTAGAAAACTTCCGTGGGCCGGGCCGGTCACCCCAGGTTCAATTTGTCTGCTGCCTGATTCATCATTTTTTTTGTTTTTGCAAAAGGTATACTCATAAGTGCATTTTTGAAATCCTTTCTTAAAAAAAATAAGTTTAAATACTATTATACCAAGCCCGTGGATAATCCATATAGGATATTTTTTAATCTAAAACTTTATGTTCATTATTGTATTTCACATGACCATGAAATTGATCGATAAATACCTCTTCTTTCAAATCTTCATGAAGGAATGTTGATTTTACTTCTAACTGAAAGGTAGACCATGAATTTTGAGCCGCCACGCTATCACCAATCTGATTATATCATGTCTTGCTACAAGAGCAAAAACTTCTTTATAATCAACATCAAGTTCTTGATTATAGCTCTTTGTTACCAAACATGCCTTGTACTTGTTAATCTCACCATTTTCATTTAGGTTTGTCTTGTAAACTCACTTTACACGAATTGTCTTTTTCCCTTTAGGAAGATCACATGACTCCCATGTATTATTTTTTCAATTGCAGCAATTTCATTGTCCATAACATTTCTTCATTTTGGTTCTTTAACAGCCAGTTCAAAGATAGTAAGGTCACAATCCGAAAATAAAGTAAAATGTGCAAGTGGATGGGTCAATTCTAGTCATCTCATTATTAAACATCATGTGATGGCCTTCTTCGAACAAGTTGTTACCTTTGTGATTCAACTTCAACTGGATTTTGATATGTTAGTGGAATATTTTGAGTATCTTCCACATTTTATTCATCCTCCATAGGTTGTTGCACTTACTCATCATCTTTAAAATCTCATTTAATTTCATTCCATGACCAAGTGGCTTTTCATCAAATATAACATCATGGCTGATAATGATTTTCTTAGTGATGAGAGTATATAATCTGTAAACTTTTGATGTATTACTCGTAAAAAAAAAATATATGAATTTTTCACCTTTGCTTTCTAACTTCTTTCTCTTTTAATCTGAAATATAAGCAATGCAATACACTCAAAAATAAAAAATGATCAATAATAGATTTACTTTTACTCCAAACTTCTTTTGATGTCATATTTTGAACAAATAATGTGAGACTTCTATTCAATATAGGGATGTTTCAATTAATTCCTTTAGGCCAAAATCTTTTGGGAATGTCATTTGTCATCAAAAGGTTTCATGCCAAATTAATAATAGTGTGGTTCTTCTTATCGCACACACTATTTTATTGGGATATATAAGCTATTGTAATTTGTCTCTTGATATGATGATTCTCATAGAAATTTTCAAATCATGTGAGTTATATTCTCCATTATTATCCGTCTGCATAACCTTAATTGATTGTTCATTTTTTTCTCAATAAATACTTTATAATTTTTAAAAGATATAAAGGCTTCAGATTTTTTTTACAAAAAATAAATTCATATTTTGCAACTATAATTATCTGAATGGACAAGTTCTAGTGTCGCCTTTGCTCTTTAATATTTTCCATGTAGTGTGGAAGTAAAGCTGAAATATACGATTTGTTGTCATGTTAACTTGAACAATTAAACCCACTTTGCATTTTGAATCAGACAAACTCCTTGAATATAAATTTCACATGTTTTTCTTGTATTTGACCAATACTAAACAAATTAGTCTTTAAATTTGGCACAAAAAGAATATTAGAAATAGTATGAATAGAATTCTCAATTCTCTTTTGCTTGGATTGTTACCTTTTCCTTTCCCATTATAGAAATTGTATAGTTGTAACTAAATTTAAAGGAACTGGTGAAAGGATTCATCCAAATCAAAAAATTGTCTCATTCTATCCACACATGTAATTGTTGCAACTTGTATCTAAATATCATATATTTTGTTGAGTTTTCTCTTTTTCATGAAATAGTATCAAAACAGACACTTCTTATTTTTTTATATAAATTTAGGAGGATCTCCATTGTGTTTCTTCGAATTAGTATAATATTGATTTATATGACATTAATATTTAATATTAGATTTGTCTGTTAACTTTATTCTATTAGTTATTGAATGATATTGAATGATGATCACCATGTTCTCTATCTCTTCTTTGAAAATAACTCTTGCGAGCATTGTTGTTTCTACCTCCTTTGTCTCAACCTCTGCCTCTTCCATGTCCTCTGTCACTTCTACCATTTGTAAAGTAATTTTCTAATAAAACCTTTAATGTTTGTTCTTCTTTTTCATATTGATTAATTTTCTACTCATGAATCAACAATGGACTTTGAACTCATCGATCGAAAGTAGACTAGACAATAAAATTAAATTTTAGTGTCATATCGAAAACATTTCTCGACAATGAAAAGATCCTCTATTTTGTCGCAAAGATCCGTATTTTATTAATGATTGTCATCTATCTTGAAAAACAATATGTTCTCTTGATTTCATTCAAAACATTTCTAATACAAAGTGCTTAAAGTTGCTATTGGATGGATTTCGATACAGAATTTTGAAGCGACAGATTGAGCAGCAAGGAGATCAGGCTGGTAACCAAGCATCGACTTCCTACTACTCTGCTCCCCCTCCGAGCAAAAGGACAAAAATTTCATTTTCTAGTTACAACAGTGGCCTTTTTAGAAAAGGAGATGATAATGTTGATGATGTGCAGAGAATCAGGAAAATAAAGAGGAGGCTAGATGGCGCAGAAGATGATAGAGGAAAGAAACAATTGGTGTCATTGGAGAGCCGGCAAATGAGCTCCTTTTCGATCGAACCTCGATTGTTTAGCAGAGACAGAGAGCAGCAAGAACTCAAGGATTTGTTGTTAAAATCAGAAGTGACATCTAAATTTGGCCAAAGTGGAGTCTCTGTTTTATCTATTGCTGGTATTGGAGGGATTGGGAAGACCGCTCTGGCTCAGGCAATCTTCAATGACAGTAGCGTGGAAGAATACTTTAAGCTCAGAATTTGGGTATGTGTTTCTGAAAATTTCTGCACAAATAAGTTGACCAGAGATATTATATATTCCGCAACCAAAGAGAAGTATGATGTCACAAATTTGGCTGTTCTTCAAGAGGCTCTCAAGGAGAAGATCACGCCAGAGAGATTTCTTCTTGTATTGGACGATGTGTGGAATGAGGACATGCACAAATGGGAGAGCCTCTGTGCACCATTGAGGTCTGGAAAGCCTGGGAGCAAGATATTGGTAACAACTCGCTCAAGGCAGATTGCTAACATGGTCGGTGATGTGCATCCCATTCATCTAGAAGGTCTGGATGAGGAAAGCTTCTGGGAATTTTTCAAGAAATGTGCACTTGGTTCTTCAAATAGCGGAGTTCATCATCCTCATTTGGAAGCCATGGCGAAGAAGATGATTTGCAAGTTAGGGGGATTGCCGCTTGCAGCGAAGACTCTAGGAGGGTTGTTGAGCACGAAGTTGGATGAGCAATACTGGAAAAGCATTTTAGATAGTGAAACATGCGTGCTTCCCCAAGAAGCAAATGGGATTATGTCCGTGCTACAACAGAGCTATCAATTTCTTCCTCCTCATCTCAAACAGTGCTTTGCATTTTGCTCCTTTGCTTCCTAAAGATTATGAGTTTTCTGAATCTGAGCTGATCAGTTTTTGGATAGCAGAAGGATTCATAGTGCCTCAAGGAAGTACCCGAATCGAGGAGCTAGGAAGTAACTACTTTCATGAGTTAGTTAACAGATCATTCTTTCAGAAGTCAAAGGATGAAAAATTTATAATGCATGATCTCATACATGATTTTGCAGAACTCAGCTATGGGCGAGTCTTACAGGTTTGAAAAAGGTAAATCCCATGAATTTCTTAGCACAATTCGTCATCTTTTAGTGAACAAAGAGGAAAAAGGTATGCAGACAAACGTTTAATAGAATTCTCTCATTTCAATAAATTACGAATACTAATGTTGTCAGTACCAAACATTTGCAAGACTTTTATTCTTGATTGTTGTGTTTTGCAAAAATTAAAAAAGATTTACGTTCTTGTCTTGAAGAATTGTGCGTTGGAAGAGATGCCCCATAGTATTGGCAAGTTGATACATCTCCGCTCTCTTAACTTATCCTGCAATTACAAGATTAGAAGGTTACCTGGGTCATTATGTTGAAAACCGAAATTTTAAAAGGGCTTAGTTGTGATTTCTCATGATTGGAGGGTTTTTTTATAAAACTTCTAAAAAAACAGTTATAAAATCTTTAAATCCCTCTGTCTCAGCCCGTGCCCTAAAATCTCAACCGAACCCCTCTTGGCTTTCTCTGGACGACGCACGCACGCGCCGACTTCTTCGACCAGAGGCGGTTTCTCGCGAGCGACGCTGCGGTTCTATTCGTCGGCGCACCTCCATCTCCTCCTTCTGAATCTTCTCCTTCTTCTCCGGTGCGCACGAGCAGAGTGCGTCGCCATCGCCTCGCGCAAGCAAGCCAACGCCGCAGCCCTAGGTCGAGCGAGCGATTGCCTCTTTGCCGCGAGCTCTTGGTGGCGCGAACCTCACCTTTGCCGACTTTGATTCTGCCGATTACTTTCATTTTCCAGGTGAGTGTCGGTACTGTTAGGGATTTTAATTGGGTGAATAATTAGTAGTTTAATTCGGGCGATTATGTGATTAGATCAACTTGAATAGACTGTTCAAGTTCATAGGTTTGTTATTGCGGTGATTTAGCATCAGATTTGTAGATTCGGATATTGATTCCCTATAATGAGTATTGTGTGCTACGTGCTCTATTCTATTGTGGTAAATCATCTTAGTTATTGTCAGTTACCTATTGAGAGTTTTGTTTTGTTCAGATTTGGGTTTAGTCATGGTTGGATTGACCTTTCTAGGAGTAAACATTGACCTCTAATTCGAATTTCTATTGATATGGTGGGATTTTGATTTTGGAATCTTTTGTTCATTAGAGGCTACCGAGAGTTTCTGGTTGGGTTATTGAATATTGTAATTAAGTTCAGAGTCGCTACTCTCAGGTGCATATGGTTGTTTTTTACTCCGTATTTATATTATATTTGAGGTATTGATACTTGTAGCCGTTGACTAGTACCTGTTATGGTTGACTAGTATTTGTTATGGTTCATTAGTTAAATTTGGGGACCAAATTTTTGTTAGTGGTGGAGAATGTTAAATACCGAATTTTATGGGGTTGAAAAAGTGAATTTCGAAAATTAGGGACCTAGTTGTAATTTTCCAAATCTGTTGGGCTTATTTATAAAATGTCAAAACCCTTAAAAAGCCCTAAAACTTCCACCCAAATCAGTTCCCTCTCCTCTTCCTCGTGTTCTGCCTTGACGCCGCCCGATTCTCCCCGATTCATCACCCGACGCCAACTCCTCCCCATCGTTAAACCGCCGCCGCAAGACTCCTCGATCGCAAGCCCTAACTTCTCATCTTCTCCACACGATCGCCCTTTTCCCCTCCTTGTGATCACTCGACGGCTTCTCCCTTTCGAGTTGCTGCGTCGATCGTCGCCGACAGTGCCACCTTTCTCTTTTCCGACGTAGCCACGAGTTGCGGTCACTGAACTTCATCCCTATCGTGAATCATTGCCAGCGCAGGTAAACGACTTCTTCACATAGGGTTTTCGGCTGTTGTTGGGTTGCTTTGTAGATAGCCAAATATTGAGAACGATTGCATTTTCATAGTAGGTCCATGGTAGTCAATCAATCGTGCAATAGAACCATTTTATGAAAGAAAGTCCAGTTCATGACCTTTAAAATGTACTTGATCAATTTCTCAATGCATTATAAGGATAGTTTAGAGAAAGGAATGAACTTTGATGGTGTTATATCAATGCTAAGGGAGGTATGACTAATCTAGTCATTATTTTTGTAAAGATTCATGAATAAAGATAAAAGTATGGCACTGTGGTTTATTCTTATACACTAAAATCATTTGTGACATCTCATGTTGTATCTCAAAATGATCTTTAAGCTGAGTGACAATTATTCTGATCACAAGATAACTTGAATACCTTCAAGGAAAACTAGCAGTAGCGCAGGTGAAGCATATTCATCAAGTTCTAGTGACCGCTAGTTCTCATGTGGATATGATTTAAATGCACAACTCCATGGACAAGATGGTGCAGGTAAGACTCCACAGATTGATTATTTTGCTCCGATAATTATACTTCCTAAATATTTGAAAATATATTAGGGTATATGTAGTCATAATCTTCATAGAGATTTATACTTCGTCTTATTACTATCACATCAAAAATTAAAAACTTATCAAAAATTAAATATCTTACTACTTTTAAAAATCTCACTCTTTTATTATAAACCTCTCCAACAAGAGATTTAAAAAAGAATATTAAATCCTCTTTTTATAAAATATTATTTTGTATACATAAATGCGATCTTAAGATTTTAGGATTGATTTATAAAAAAAATTATAAATCTCACCTACCTACATAATGAGGGTGGAGTTTATAATGAAAGGATTTATAGTGTAAATCCCAAATTATAAATCTAGATTCCCTTAGCTTGCCGTTGGAATCTTATCATTTCAAGTTTTTATTGCCTAAATCTTTTGGCACTTTATATGTTCTATGTCATTTTCATAGAATAAAATAATATACAAATCAACTACATTATACAAATTACAAATTTATGTCATATTTAATTGCGTCTCAATTTGATCCTTTCAAACTTAAACTAATATACAAATCAGCTGAATTATAAAATTACAAACTTATGCCATATTTGACTGCATCTTAAGTTTCTCAGTTTAAACTTTTCAAGTGTTGAAAAATACAATTCGAGTATTTAAATCTTGCTACAAACTGTTTTACAAATAAACTTTCCATTTAAAAAACTCAACTTGGGGTGTAATTGGAGAAAATAAGATCTGGAGCATCTTTTTCTTAAATTAATCTATCTCTCGAAGAAAAAAAAACTTAGGGAAAACAGAGATCTCGGCGTCTTTGATTAGAAGAGCAAATATCAATTATGATAGGGGTTTTGGTAAAAGTGCTAATTAAACTATAATTTGATTCGTTTGTCTTATACTACACTACTATTTTGCTTCAATAATGGCACCTTGCTATGTCCACTACACTAAAAAATAAGACCTGCAAGTTGCATCAGGCGTCAAAACTGTATTCCAGCTTCCGAACTTCTCCATCTTTAGGTTTCTTCCCACTGCATTTTTCAAGGAACTAGGAAACATCAACAATATCATCATGGAGTTTGTAGCCTTGTACTGAAAAGCTTAGCAGGTAACTTCATGGTCATGGAGCCTTTGGTCTGGAAGGTTGCTGGTTTAGTTGTCCAACAATTTGTTGTGCGTCATGGAGTTGAAGACTAGCTATATGCTTTGCTTTGCATTCCTCTTCCTTCTTTTCTCACGCTCGCTTTGATTGTAAACTTCTCCATCCTCTTTGTTTTCCAAAGGAGGAAACAGCTAGCTAGCAATCATGATTGGGTGGCTCGTGCAGACAGCCTTGGGAATGCTCGTGCAGAGCATCATGGATGCCTTGGCCGCTAAGACCGTTGATGGCGCTGTTCAACGGTTCGGTGAGCAGCATGGAGTTGAAGATGACCTCGAGAGGCTGCAGAATTCTTTTGATCACGCCAGGTTTGTTAAGAGAAATAATTAATAAAAGAATTTTGTGCAATTAATAGTAGACGTACGGTTAAGAATAGATAAAGGTGTTAGAGTTTTAAATGAGATTTTTTTAGTTTTCAATGTCACATCACTTATAAAATTTATTATTTTCTCCTTATAATTTTTTGATCTACAAATTATATATTTTTATTTATTATTTTCTATATAGTTTTAATTTAATATTTTAATTAATTATGAACTTTAATTAATTTAATTTTTTTATATTTTATAATTAATATATTAATGAACTTATGATTTTTAATTTAATTTATATTTTTTATTTAATATTTAATTAGTTTATGAGTTTTAATTTAATTCTACTTATTTGTATATATATATTTTTTAATTTATCGAATAGATTTATTTTTAAAATAATAATTTACAAACAATTTTATTGAAAAATTATATGTATATAAAAAAAAGAGAATGATTACAACTGTCACACTCCAGATATTCATACTTGTTCAAAAAATGAGCAACATCTTCTTATACAGCAAACAATCTAATACTTATATATATACATCTCCACACATAATACATATACATCCAACATGACTAGAAATAATATAAATCAATACTGATATACCACAACCACATGGTTAATAATAAAAAAATAATAATCATCGACTCCGTAAATCTAATTTTGAATAAAACTATTCACAATACCAAGTCCATAGAAATTAAAATATAATCCGTAATAAAACAAATAAAATTGAAGCAACACTAATAAGAGAAGATTACTAAGTACGAAAATATTTAAAAATACTCAAGCGGGGGATTGACAAATGAAATCCTCACCTAGCAGCACGAGTCATAACTATCAACTACCTGAAACAAAAATAGAAGCAAGAGGTGGTGAGTTTGGGCTCGAACTCTATGGGTGTAATGAATAAATAAATACATGGTGTAAATAAGATAAATCAAACAAATAGAAATGAAGTATACAGTCTCCAGAATAAGAGCAACATTAAATGCATATCATACCTGTGGGGCATAATAAAAAATCCTCATAATAAATCAATAAGTTGCTCGTACTGTCGAGTAATTCTAGATTAAATAATAAATATAAATCAAATTCATGTATACATGTTAATCAAATACAATAATCATAGCTCAAACAAATGTAAGATGCATCGTATGCAAATGATACAATGACATATGTCACCTCTACACACCAATCTGACAACCATCACATCACATTTATGTGACCAATTGAGCAAGAGCTATGACAACTGTATGCACCCGCACAACCATTTGTTAGGACCGAAAGAAATTTAGATATCTCCATAATGGTATGATATTATCCACTTTGGGTCTAAGCCCTCATGATTTTGCTCTTGGACTCTCCCAAAAGGCCTCATTCTAATAGAAATATCTTTTTTCCTTATAAGCTTATGATCTTTCCCATGCATTTTCGATGTGATACTATGTTTGCAACTTTGCAACCCCAACAATTCGCCCCCCCTCAAACAAAGGACCACAAGCCCCCCTCCTCAAGCGGAAAGCCTTTCCATTTAATATCCGATCCTTAACCCACCAGAACTTTCTGCCCCTCGGTTCACCTGACATACTAGGACTTTACTACCTAGCCGCAACTAGGATCAGGACTTCTGCCCCTCGGTCCACCCGACTTACTAGGACTTCACCGCCTAGCCGCAACTAGGACTTCTCTGTCTGGTGTATGGTCTTCTTGATCAAGACACGGGAGCCCACACATCCTTTATTCAAGGCTTAACCCACATGGTTAGATCTGGATCATGGCTCTAGCTCTCGATCACTATGTTTTCCGCTCGACTTCATGCACTCCTAAGCTCCCTGACACATGGAACAAACACACAGGACCTAACTTGACTCGGTTGACCACATCAAAACTCACTTGGGGTACTTACAAGTAAGAACACTTTTATTTTACTTGGTTTGTTGCCCCGCGAATACTATTACAAGGCCCACAATCCCTTGAACAGTTTTGATTGGTCAATCCATAAAAATCTCTTCTGAAAAATCTTTAGATAGAGATATTGAATACAAGAATGAAGAAAGTATAACACCTACATTTTATTTATGTAAGAACAATAAAAATAAACTTAAATCATGGCCATCACTTGTAGCTCGATGTAGTTCGATTCTTATCGTAAAAGCTTACTTGATTATAGATTCAACTCTTATCTATTGCTTGTTTTCCTTTCATCTTTCAAAAATATCTATAGATTTCCATTTTGGCTCATGTTAGTCTGCTCATGGAGTTCAAGTTCAAAAAATAATTGAGCGAGTTTAATTTAAGACTAGCCCCGAGAGACCTTGTAAGCATCACCTATTGATGCTCACAAATTATTTCTTAGGAAGGCTCTTAGAGCATATTTGATTATGTCCCGATTCTCCACTATTTTCCTAATTGCATGTAATCCGTTGAGAATATTTTGTAAGTGGGTGTGGAGTTGACTAGTGGACTCTCCTTCCTACATCGTTATATTATATAAATTATTCAACAATAAGTCTCCTTTACTTACTTTATTGTCCAACGTCCCTTGGTGGAGTTTGATTAGCTTGTTCCATAAGTCTTGAGCGCTGATGAAGGGGCCAATGTGACTAAGTTCCTTCTTGGTCATGCCACATTGTAGAGTTTGAGTTGCTTTGATATTGGATTCCATTTGCTTCTTTAGGTTTAGATCCCAATCTTCACGTTTCATTGGACTTCCGTTTGATTTGGTGGGTAGGGTGAACCCAGTCTGGATCAAGATCCACATGCTCACTTGAGTTATCAGGTGGAACTTCATGCAAGTCTTCCAGTTACGAAAGTTATCCCCAATAAAGAGCAAGGGATGGGTTGTACTGTAGCCTTCTTAGTGTGTCATCTCAGAAAAGAATCTTGCACACAAAAGAAATAAGAAAAATTATACCAAGACTTGGTCTTAAATTAGTAGTATGAGAGGATAGAATACCCGAAGGAAAAAGTTATTGGAGTGGTGTTGTACCAAATTCGAGCAGTTTCGTAAAACCAAAAGAATTTATCAGAAGAGGCGATTATACCAATTCTAACTAGGAACGAAAAACTTAAAAACGAACAAAGAAAACAAGCTCAGTTGGTGGTTATACCAATTTCAAGCACCTCGCTCTAATACCAATTGTTGGATTGAGAAAAACACTAGAGGGGGTGAATATCATGCTTCGTACGCATTCGAAAATTATTCAAAAACAAAGTTGTGGTAGCGAAAAACTAAAACACAACAGATAAAGACACGATGGTTTTTTACTTTGTTCACAGCCCAGTGGCTACTATTTCGAGGCCGGCCCACGGCCATTTTGACTGCTTCAGTGGGCAATCACGATCAACCTCCTTCCCATAAGAGAAGATGGCTTGCTTCTTTTACAAGTGAAAGGTTGAGTAACAAGTCTACCGACCCTTAAAGTATTTAGCACAAGAAGAAGCAAGAGTAATATAAAATAACAACTATATGTTACCCAAGGTTAGGCTCATTTGAGCTTGTAGTGGTATCATGTCGTTGTCATGTCATTAAGGCTTGAGCGTAATAAACTGTCGAAGTTTCAGGAGTGTAACGGAGCACTTGAAGAGTTAGACAAATGATCCTGAAAGTGTTGTTCGAGGCTTCTTTAATAGCATGATCAGGACGACTGGATCGGTATAGGGCACCTCCAACAACCCCTATCCGATCTGACTCCATTGCTGACTCGGCCACACTGAGCCCTTGGATCCCTTCTAGGTGCCTGATCTGCTGATGTGGCAACATCTAGATGAAGCTCTATCCAAGCTCTTCCGTCGAAGTTTTATCCTTTCCCAAGCATCAGTATCCCTCTGATGGTGTGTCCACAAGTGTACGAAAATACCGTCGAATAATATAAAAGGTTATCGTATCCACAGGGACAGATGAGGCAAACACTAGAGGGTTTGCAAGGTGAATTAGCTAAACTATTCGAAAAATGTGAGTGATCACAACAAGGGAGAGCTAGAGAGAGAAGGGGGGAGAGAGAGATCGAGGATCAAGTGAGAAAGCCTAGTATAGAAAAATGTCCTAAGATCTAGATTTTGTTGTGATAGTTATTGGTGTCCTATGGCCGCACGCCCCTGCCCTTCTTGGCAGCACAACCATGTGAAACCACACAGTTGTGTTGTGCTGTTTGCGACAACAACCGCACGGGTCGTGCCAGGAGGCAAGACCCCTACATGCACAGCCTTGAAAAATAACCACATTGGTCATGCCAGGAGACATGACCCCACTGTGTGACCTCCGACAGGGAAGACACGACCGTGTGGGGCATCAGAGCCCCCACATGGTCGTGTGAAGCCGCACGACCTGGCCGTATCGTCGACTGCTTACATCTTCGGCTCGCGTCCCGCTCCATTTCTGCTTCCTTCTCTCTCTGAATCGTATCTATTTATAAAAACACGCAAAGAGCAGATCTCCAAACCAAGGGAAGTAATTATGTTAATAAAAAGGTAAGAAGGGGCACAAGCATATAGAATAGAATCAAGAAAAGCAAGTGAATGAGCGTTAATAAAAGAATAAAAACATATCTAATCTACGCTCATCACCCTCCCGGGTGCTTGGAATCTGAATTGTGTCAACCAACCAGAACATGCCACCTCATTTAGACGTAGAGCTGAACTTCAGGAAATTAGGGTGCCTAGAAGATTAGGGTCGCCAAGACCTCCGGGGGCCTGGAACCACTCCAAGCGCCTAGAGTCCTTTTTTCAGCCAACTCCCATAGTTAGCATCCCGCAACACAATATTAGCACAAGTATATAATTATGAATATGATTGATAACTCTCTAAGATGTCCGCTCTCAATTGTCACGCCCCGAGAAGTCGCTCGTCCGATACCGACCGGACGGCTACTCCCTCTTTGATCCAATCCGATCTAGGTTCATGCTCATTTGAAGCCTACAAAATTAGATTTACATTTTAGTGCCAAAATATCTCAAATATACAAAGATTTGAATTAAAAGTTAAAATAGAGGAAATACATAAAACCTAATATAAATGCAAACTTAAGCATATAAAAATGGATCAAAACATGGATTTGCGAACTTAAATTTATCAACAAAATGGTAGTTATCACTCTTCTCGGTGGATAATCCAAAAACTTAACCCCTACGACTACCTCAGCCTGCTTGTACCACAGCCTATAGGGTTGGAACAAGCGTCTGAAGGAAAACGAAAACGACGACAAAAGAAGCGTACTGGTACGACTTACGACAAAACAAAACGAAATTAAGGCTTCCATGGCACACAAAAGTACAACTATACTGTCGTGAAAAGAGACGACACAACAGAGCACAAAATACAGCAGCGGAAATGAAAAGATAAAATGAACCAGAAAAAGGGTACTAATATGTACCACAATCAAAATACAAAGACAACCTCGGAAATCGTCTCAGAGACACACGAACTGGGACAGGCTGCTGGGCAAACCAGACGATCATCCTGAAGGGAGAAAAATAAGGCTAACGGGGTGAGTCCAAAGAACTCAGCGAATACAGTCGAATATGCATAGAAAGTTATATTAGCAGTAACTCACCAACTAACATCATACTGAAGATAAATGCAATAGAAAGAAATGCAGAACTGAACCATAAGAAAGAAAGGAAGTACATACCTACCTGTGTTGATTCAAACCCCAATAGCATGCATGTCAACCAAATGCAGCAACCACAACCAAATGCAGAGATGCAAAGCATGCTCATGTTGCAATATGGGTCACCCCTGGCACCAGTCGGCCACCGTCGCGCTTCACGTGAAGCTGAGTGGGTAGGACTCTGACCAGGTCCTCCTTCCACTCAGACGCTCCACCGTCGCGCTTCATGTGAAACTCCACTAACTCCATGATATAACTCTTATCATACTATCTCGCATCCACTAACTCTACGTCTCTACATACCTACTATTTCAAATACATCCAATATAGATAATTTTTATAATCACTAACTTTCTCTAATAATTAAAATATGATAATTTTCTTTTTGTCCACTGATCAATCCACTGACTCACTAATATTGTAAAATTCTATCAACAAGGTTGACCATCGCCGCCGTTGAGCGCTTACGGATGAAAGATGAAAGCCTGCAGCAGAGCTTGAAGGAGTTCCTGATACGCCTAAAGAATGCTGCTTATGATGCTGATGACTTATTGGATGAATTCCGATACAGAATTTTGAAGCAACAGATTGAGCAGCAAGGAGATCAGGCTGGTAACCAAGCATCGTCTTCCTCCTACTCTGCTCCCCCTCCGAGCAAAAGGACAAAAACTTCATTTTCTAGTTACAACAGTGGCCTTTTCAGAAAAGGAGATGATAATGTTGATGATGTGCAGAGAATCAGGAAAATAAAGGGGAGGTTAGATGACAACTCAGTTGCTCTTGAGAAAATTTACAGTTCGCTAGGCGCAGAAGATGATAGAGGAAAGAAACAATTGGTGTCATCGGAGAGCCGGCAAACGAGCTCCATTTCGACCGAACCTCAATTGTTTGGCAGAGACAAAGACCTGCAAGAACTAAAGGATTTGCTGTTGAAACGAGAAATTGCATCTAAATTTGGCCCAAGTGGAGTCTCTGTTTTGTCTATTGCTGGTATTGGAGGTATTGGGAAGACCGCTCTTGCTCAGGAAGTCTTCAATGACAGTAGCGTGAAAGAATACTTTAAGCTCAGAATTTGGATTTGTGTTTCTGAAAATTATTCCGCAGATAGGTTGACCAGAGAGATTATAGAGTATGCAACCAAGAAGAAGTGTGATCTCCTGAATTTCGCTGCTCTTCAAGAGGTTCTCAAGGAGAAGATCACGCCAGAGAGATTTCTTCTTGTATTGGACGATGTGTGGAATGAGGACAGGCACAAATGGGAGAGCTTCTGTGCACCATTGAGGTCTGGAAAGCCTGGGAGCAAGATATTGGTAACAACTCGCTCTAGGAAGATTGCTAACATGGTCGGTGATGTGGATCCCATTCATCTAGAAGGTCTGGATGAGGAAAGCTTCTGGGAATTTTTCAAGAAATGTGCACTTGGTTCTTCAAATAGCGGAGTTCATCATCCTCATTTGGAAGCCATGGCGAAGAAGATGATTTGCAAGTTAAAGGGATTGCCGCTTGCAGCGAAGACTCTAGGAGGGTTGTTGAGCACGAAGTTGGATGAGCAATACTGGAAAAACATTTTAGATTGTGAAATATGGCAGCTTCCCCAAGAAGAAAATGGGATTATGCCCGTGCTACAACTGAGCTATCAATATCTTCCTCCTCATCTCAAGCAGTGCTTTGCATTTTGCTCCTTGTTTCCTAAGATTACAAGTTTTCTGAATCTGAGCTGATCAGTTTTTGGATAGCCGAAGGATTCATAGTGCCTCAAGGAAGTACCCGAATAGAGGAGCTAGGAAGCAACTACTTTCATGAGTTAGTTAACAGGTCATTCTTTCATAATTCAAATGATGAAAAATTTATAATGCATGATCTCATACATGATCTTGCAGAACTCATATCTGTGGGCGAGTCTTACAGGATTGAAAAAGGTAAATCCCATGAAATTCTTAGCACAATTCGTCATCTTTTAGTGAACGAAGAGGAAGAAGGTATGCAGACTAGACGTTTAATAGAATTCTCTCATCACAATAAATTACGAACACTAATGTTGTCAGTACCAAACATTTGCAAGAGTTTTATTCTTGATTGTTGTGTTTTGCAAAAATTAAAAAAGATTCGCGTTCTTGTCTTGAAGAATTGTGCTTTGGAAGAGATGCCCGATAGTATTGGCAAGTTGATACATCTCCGCTCTCTTAACTTATCCTGCAATTACAAGATTACAAGGTTACCTGAGTCATTATGTGAGTTGTACAATCTGCAGTCATTGATATTAAACCATTGTGCTTTGGAAGAGTTGCCCGACAATATTAGCAAGTTGATGCATCTCTGCTTTCTTGACTTAGCCTGCAATAAGGAGATTAGAAGGTTGCCTGAGTCATTATGTGACATGCACAATCTGCAGACATTGATATTATCTGGTTGTGGTAAATTAGAAAGTCTCCCGCATGGCATGAAGAAATTGATCAACTTGAGGAAACTTGATGGAGTAGATAAGTTTATTCCTGAGATAACAAAGGTTGGGAAGCTTACTTCTCTTCAGAATTTGTCTGCTTTCAAAGTGCTAAAGAAAAATGGACACAAAATTACTGAATTAAATGATTTGAAACAGCTCCGAGGAGGACTACGTATAACTAATCTTGAGAATGTGGAGAACAAAGATGAAGCAAATATTGCAAGCTTGAAGAGTAAAGAACACCTCGATCAGTTGGAGCTAGAATGGACATTTTCACAAGAATCCAGTTCAGAAGTTAATTCGCAAATCTCAGAGCAAGTGCTTGAAGGTCTCCAGCCGCATCACAACCTACAAAGGCTGACAATCAGAGGATACAATGGTGTTAGACCTCCCAATTGGCTAAACGAACAAATATATTCCAAATTGGAAGCTCTCGAACTTGTAAATTGTAAAAGGTGGAACGATCTATCAGTTATTGGGTTGCTATCACAATTGAAGTCTCTCTCCCTGGTGAGAATTCCAATCCAGATCCATAATTTACACAAATTGTTCGATCCAAAAGAATGTAAGTTCTTCTCCCAACTAGAAGTTTTGGAACTAAAGGGCATTACCATGTTGAAGGATCTCCCAAATCTTGGACAACTTCCATGTCTCAAGTCTCTTGGTATTCGGAGTTTACCTGGAGTGAAAATGATAGACTATAGATTCTTTGCCACAACAGAAGAAGGCAGTTGTTTTCCTAGATTACGGTTTCTCCATTTCGATGAAATGCCAGCATGGGAGGAGTTATATTGCTCTGATGATAGAAATCTATTTCCCTGCTTGGAGGGTCTTGAGATTTCAAATTGCCAAAGGCTGCGGATGTTACCTTCCCTTCCTCCTTCAATAGCATGGCTGAAATTAAATAAGGTTGGACTGGTAGATTGCCCAAAATTCTGGAAAGCAATTGATGAAAATAGCAGCCTAACTAATTGTGCATCTGTTACAAATTTGTCCATTCAGGAATGTCCAAATTTGACAAGTCTAGAAGAAGGGTTGTTAGCATACCAACTGCAGCAGATTCATATACGGAAATGCGAACAACTGTTGTGGGTGCCAGTCAAAAGGTTGAAAGAACTCAGCTCTTTATGCTCATTGTCAATAACAGAGTGCCCGAAGCTCATGAGCATGACACGGGATGAGTACACTGATTTCCTACTCCCGTCATCAATTACACAACTATGTTTGTCTGATTGTGGAAATCTTTCCAAATCACTGCCTGGCTGCCTGCATAACCTCACCTCATTGCGTGACTTGAAGATAAGCAATTGTCCCAATCTAGTTTCTTTACCAGTAGAGCCATTGCTTAATTTGACTTGTGTAACAGTTAAGAATTGCAATGAGTTGAGATCAGTAGAAGGGCTAGGAATAAAATCCCTCCAGAACTTGAAGATTAAAGGATGTCCCAAGCTTCTACTTTCTCAAGGAGAGGCACAGGCAAAGAAATTGTTGGTGTTGCGCTTAGAGATTGATGACACTTCTGTCATAAAAAATTTAATATCATCTGCCATATTGGAACTTAGAATCTCATCCTCTTGTGAAGCGTCGATGTTTGAGGGGGAAGATCAGAAATCATTGCAAAGCTTGACATCTCTCTATTTATTAAGTTTCTCCAATTGCAACAATCTACAATTCCTGCCAACGAAGTTGTACACTCTTACGTCCCTTCGTTACTTGTGGATACATAATTGCCCACAAATTCAGTCTCTGCCAGAGAAGGGCTTACCTTCTGCCCTCAGAGATCTAAAATTTGAAGGTTGTCATCTGGCACTGGAGCAGCAGTTGGAAAGGCACTTGGCGGAGATTAAGAAGTTTGTTTGATACAGTTTGTGTTATACTTAAGCCATGGAAACACACTCTCCATTTCACTGTTATCTGAGAATGGTTAAGTGGAGGTAAAATCACGATAGTATTTATTTTCTTCAGTAAGAGTAATTATACATTAATTTGCTATTCATTGGTATGGCCTCTTTGACAATACTTTGTTTCAAGAAATTAGATTGCATAAAGAAAATACTTGTTTTCTCTTGCATTTTGCCATATTTAGAAATTGTTAATTTATGAATCAAATGTCTTGCATAATAGATGTGATCCTGAGACAGTGCTCCGTATTTAAAAGATAGAAGGAGATTGATCTTCCAGTATATGACAAATAAAAACACACACATACACTTGCACATTTACGTTATTTCTGCTATCAAAGCAGTCAAATCTTTCCCGCAAGCAAACAGACATTTAACTTATGGAATCAAGTTAATTAAATGTTCTAATGAACAAGTCATTTTGTGACAAAAAGCTTTAGGTCTAGTTGTTTTATGTATTAATTAGCAGTTCATAGCCTCCATTGTTTACCTTAGATTCGACACTAATGAAGATCATGGCTATTACTGCATATTTTTTTCCCATTAGCTTTCTATATATCACCATGCATGTCTTTGAACTCTTATAGCTCGCAACAATATCCATGGAACCTGGATATGCTCAGCAACATACAGAACAAGAACAGCCTCACAAAAGAGTACCTGACGATTCCGGAAGAGGACGATGGGGAGGTTCGAGGGGCGTGGAGGCTGAAAGGCAATCAAAGGGTCGGCACTGATGGGGAAGATTGGGATTGTTGCTGAGAAGGAGATGAAAGGCATCGGCGGAATCAAGAACGTTGCTGCTCAAGTCGTGGCCGGGGAGGAAGAGATGAAACAGGAATTGTCATATTGCAAGGCATCTTTTCATCCAGATTTTATTTCCACTTCTAGAACTGTCTACGATAATGTTCGATGGACTGGCAGTGTTGTGTTCTTCAGCCACAATCAATGTCTGGCCTGCCATTTCTCTGTATTGTCACATTCTCAATCTGTTCCTTTCGCTAGTCACTTTGTTCAGGACTGCTGATAATTGAAAGTATAGTTCATCAGTCGAGCAAATCAAAATGTAGTATATTTTATCTCTGTTTCAGTTTTGTCATGCCATGAACAGTGTCAAACATTTCGTTTTCATCAAAAATATTTATTTTCTTAGAAACTTTTATATCAGCACTTTATTTAGCGAACGATTAATTTAACAATGCTAGACTGGTGAATCTTGTGATCGCTTCCCGATTTATTTTAGTACTTCCCGATTTACTTTAGTAGTCAATAGAAAATTTACGTGAAAATAGATCAGTCACTCCAAAATAAATCAGCAATGTTAACTTTAAAAAAAACTAATATTTAATGCAGAGCCAAACTCATGCCGATTAATCAATTGCTACAACCAAACACCAATGGCAGCACCGGTATCATCATAAGAAAGGGGGCAAAAACACCTCAAATTGTGGCAGCAAATTTACTATCGTTAATGATGTTCCACCATACGACAAATAAAATCAATTGTCTCAGATCGTCATGGAGGAATACCAAAAGCAGGGGGAAAGCATTCTGCAGAACCTACAAGGTAGAAACTCATACGATTTCATGATATTCCTTTTGGGTACAGAGCGTTGTCCATCTTTTGCATCTCATTGGGTGGAACTGCAGATCTTTAATTAATGGTCTTCTATCTTTTTTAAGTCTTTCATATTGGTTGTATCCACCCTACAGAGGCACAAAACAAAAGAACCAGATCAGTCTTTGTGATGCAAACAATTTTCTAAAGTATAGAACTTTACTGAAGAATAAAATGGGAGCCTATAAAAAAAATAACAGTGGAGATTTGGCACTATCAGAAATTTCAACGAAGATGATATATTGCTACAGTAAGCCAGTTATAATTGACACTGAAGCTTGTAAGTTGAACTTTTGCTGGGAGTCTCAATGAACAGGCCATCAAATATGACCTAGAGCCTCTCTACCATGTAGGCATAAAATCTACAGCAATGATTTACTTAATTATATCATGGTTACAATAACTACTAAACTAAGAATCTGCATAGTGATCCTAATCTAAAAAGGATTCTATTTTTTAGACAGTTAATGGTTGATACAGGAAAAAAAATGGGGTCTGCCCATAGCAAGCAGATAAATGTAACTAGTAAGACAGAAAAGCGATTTTGGATTAGACATAAAAGGTTTAACAGAACAAACAAAAGAAGACAATGTGAGTTTCTATCGGTCAGAAGATCAACAATTTAATTATTCTATTAATGTTTCCACAATGTCAATGATTGAACCAGAAGGTAGGTAATCTAGGAATGAAATTTATGCAAATATGACATGGACACTCACGTTGTTCCATAGAGTAAAATCTTCTGAACTTTTGTGATATCACCACCACCATGGTTGTCCTCGATAAAAATAGTTAAGCTGTTGAAATATTGTATAAATCAGTCCATACAGACATTTACTTGCATATTTTGAAGAATGTTGTTGTAAAATAAATTTCTAGATACTTGTACAACGCATTTACCTGCGAACATTTTGAAACTTGACGTACTTCAATGTGACTGGCTTCCCCTGAAATTTCAATATATATGAAGCATAACTATTAAACATACATGCAGTGAAAGCAATTTAGCTGCAAAATCTACAGATTAACACAAAAAAATAGATAACAGAGAAAAAATCACAAGAAGAAAGCATAGGTACTTCACCATTAGATTGTCAGGTGATAGACTGAGGGAGTCACTTGGTGGATAATCATTAACATTACTGCGAAATTATTGTGTGTTAAACAAAGAGTGTAGCAATATAGGGAAAATTCTAAAAAACTGTTTTCTTTGGGAAATTTGTAATCTTGATAACAAGGATATCTAGCAGCTATACAGTATACCTGAAGCCCATATGCTCTTTGTTTGCAAAGAGTTTTACTGTCCTAGGACCTGATAATTAAGAGAAGAGTTTTGCCATATCAACGTTAAGTTCAAAAGGAAAAAGAAATCAACTCGCAAAGTACCGCATTTTAACATGTGAACCCATAGTCAACTTCTCTTCCATTGACATTGTGATACATGGATCCCACAGATGAAACATGCGGTGGCATACATTGAACAATTGTGTTTGGGAAAAAAGAAATGAACTGAATTATTATCCAGTAAGGTTTAAGAATTATAAAGATGCCTTGTCATTTACTAAGTAATTTAAAAAAAGGTATCGATATCAGGCTATCAGCACAATGGGATATAAACAGTGACAATTATAAAAAGAAGCATAATGACTCCTTTAAAAAATATAACTAAACAAGAATAGATCATGCAGCAGTACAATGAGTATGTGAAGATAATTTTTACAGTACAGGTCATGCAGTATGCTTACTCTCACTCTTACAGGGTGTAACTTGTAAGCATCTATTATGTTGGCCTATTTTTCTATAGGCTTGCTAAGGAATCCAAAACAATACAGAATCTTCAATAAGGGGTACTAAACAACTGAAGCAATGTGAATTCCTCAGATTTGATGCAAGGATTATCATCTCAATCTCAACAATAAGCTTTGCAATGAAAAAGGAAATTAGTTCCAACAGTAAAGTAGCTCAAACAGCAAATTTTGATTTTAGTATTAAACAAGCCTCAAATTGAAGAGCTCATGGGTAAAATACTAGAATCCCTTGTATGTATTTTAAAAAATCATGCACACAAAACATGTACTGGAACAAAAAAAATTGAGTTTGGTTCATATGCATAAATCGAACACTATATTCTCCTTGGCATTTACAATTTAATCTCAATCCACATAAGTCATTAAAAAAAACATGTAAAATAACTAAGTAGCAAGTACTATTCGTAAAATGGCCTATTCATGTATATTTTAAAAAACATGCAAACAAAACACACATATTGGAACAGAGAAAATTGAGTTTAGTTCCTATGGATAAATCCGATCCACACTATTTTCTCCTTGGCATTTTCAATGTAATCTTAATCCACACAAGTCACAAAATAATGCAAAATAACTATTCCAGCAAGCACCATTTGTAGAGAAACTTTGCCTATTCCTATCATGGAAACTACAAAGAAAAGCTATGTTTTACATGCAACTAATCTTATTACTAAACTATATTCTTCTCCAATTTGACATTGTTCGGCCATGCAAAGGACAACTACCAAACAACCTATCATTTACCAAAATTTACAATGAATTTTCTATTTTTGTCATCTTACTTTGACTATTATAGTCAATGTACTTCAAAAATGTTGGTTAAATTTCCCCCTTAAATTCTTAGAACTCTTCTCTCGCTGAACTTTAATGTTGGGTTTACATGCAAGGGGAGAAAGTATGAGGGAGAAGTAGCTTAGGCGAAGAGAAAGAAAAAAAAATGAAGTATATTATCTTATTTCAATGTATTCAAGTCATCTAGTGTCTTGATCAAATCAAAAGGAAAGAAATTATATAACTCATTTGCTTTTATTGGATGCTTCACTTTCATTAGCTGAAACAAAATAGAGGAATTGGATAAAATTAAATTCCTCCTCCTCTCTATTTCCTTCGATATTAACAAGAGAAATTGGCAAAAAAAAAATCCTTTTATTTATTTTTTTCTGACTTACTTCCAAGGTAAAAAAAAAAAAAAGTTGAGGTTCCAGTCCACAGGTGGAATAAACAGGGTATTTACTATGTAAATTTACAAAAATGATGTATATCTGTAAATCATAATTAGTTGAAATCGGAGTTGTCCGAGTAGCAAATCAAGCAACTGAAGCAATATATAAATGCTAAGCAGTTACTTAACATGCTAAAAAGAAATCAGAAAAGACACTGAGAATGGAAAGGGCTACTATATGATTAAACGACCCATTTATTTTTTCGGGCACTTGCTGAAAGAAGCCGAGTGTAGGTATAATACACTCGAGAAGTTAGCTTATGTGTTTGTGCTTGCTGCTCGGCGTTTGCGCCCTTATTTCTTGGCTCATCCCAATCGGGTGTTGACTAACAGCACCCTCAGGAAAGTGTTAGTCAATCCGGAGGCCTCTGGTCGAATAATCAAATGAACTACAAAATTAAGTGAATATGACATCCAGTACCTGCCCCGGGCTGCTATTAAAGCTCAAGCGTTGGATGATTTCCATAGTGAGCTGCACACTGAAGAAGAGGAGGAGACATGGAAGGTCTATGTAGACGGCTCCGCCGCTCGGTCAGGAAGCGGTATCGGAATTCTCTTAATTTCCCCAAAGGGGGATCATCTCCACCTGGCTGTGTGGCTGGAGTATCGGGCTACCAACAATGAGGCAGAGTATGAAGCTTTCCTGGCCGGGTTACAATCTGCTCGACACGTGGGAGTTGCCCGGGTCATGCTCCACTCAGATTCTCAACTTGTGACTCGGCCGCGAGCCGGACAGTTTGAAATAAACAGTGAACGGTTGCAAACCTATGTGGATGTGTATGAGCAATTGAAAGTTGAATTTCAAGAAGTATACATACTCCAGATTCCTCGAAAGGACAACCTAAAGGCTGATGAGTTGGCTAAGTTAGCCAACGCCATTACTCCTTGGGTCTTCACTGAGGTGAGTTCAATATATTAATCTTAAATCCAAAAAATTATTGGGCAGCATAAAGTATTAATCTAAAAGTTACTGGGCTACCCCCAGGGCGTAGCACAGATGGTGGGTATATGATATTTCTGGTATAATGGCCAAGGGTCGATCCCTAGAAGGTGATGACCTGCAGTTTTGGCCCCACCATGCACCTGTTGTTTGTGTACCTGCATGAACCTCCTTCCATATTTGTGGGATTGATTCTAGGGGGTTGTTAAGGTAGTGAATTTATCTTCTTTTTTTTCTTCTAAAAGTTACTGGCCTGCACTAGGCTCCGGCCAGTGCAGCCCAACACTGACTATGCCCTCTGGGTATATTTGGTCTCTCGAGTATTATAAAAATCTATATAAGTTTAAATGAGCCTGATTATAGTTCTCTAAGTCTATCAATGAGTTTTGACTGAAATTTATTGATGAATTTAGGAGACTTGAATTTTTGAAAAATTGCAAAGAGATGAGAAATGTTAGAGTCTGTGTGTGTGTCCAATTTTATCTTAACATATTGATAAAGTTATAGTCGAGTGTAAATTTAGGAAGTAAATTATTATTATTATTATTATTATTATTATATAGAAAAATATTAATATATATTAAAATTTAATTTACGTTAATATGAAAAATATAAAAATAATATATATATATATAATATAGAATTTAATCAGATTTTTTAGGATTTATATGAATTTATATATATATATATTATTATTATAATGGTTTAGAAAAATAAACTCTGCGAATTAGATGGATACGATTCGAATATTACTAACCGATCCATTTTTAATCTTAACCGTCTAAGATAATTAAATTCATGATCATAGTTTAAGACTATTATATTAAAAATTTAAAATTATAAATTTTTAAAATCATTTACCGGATACTAATCATAATTATTAACAATAATCATATAACCAAAGAAAATTTATTATTTAATTATTAAATAATTAATTATCAATTAAAATCATTTATCGATAAATATTTATAAATTAACTAATAAATGAATAAGTATTTATAAATATAATAAAAAATTATTAAAATATAAAAATCTTAATAATTGTAAACATTCTTACTTGGAAAATGAATTCGAGGCCCAACTTCAATTTTCGTACCGTATCCTTCAATTTTCGGCCCTTTGTACAACCTATTTAAACGCTTAGAAGAATAAACCCTAATAAATCTCCCCGCCGTTCACCATGTGGCGCTTAGCCTTGTCGCCATCATCCCGGATCGTGTGCCACGCTGCCAGCATGTGGCGCGTCGCCTCGTCGAGCATGTGGCGTGTCGCCTCGTCCAGGGGCGGAGCTAAAATATTAATTCAGTGTAGGCAATTAACAATATAATATAATTTATGAAAAAGATATAAAATTTTATAATCATAAAGCATCACAAAATAATTACCTTACAATTGTTCTTTTCGAGTCTTCATATTTTGAAACCTTTGTACAATAGCTTCATTATCAACTGATAGAAATATATCTTTTTCTACGTAAACAATGAGACTATCATTCATCCAATCATCACTCATTCGATTACGCAACCTGTCCTTCACAATTCTCATGGCAGAAAATACCCTCTCTACTGTCGCAGTCGCAACCGGTAGAATTAATGCCAATGTCAAAAGCTTATAAACCAACGGGTACACCAAATTTTTCTTTGACATAACTAACTTCTCTGAAAGATCACCCAGGCTTTTCAATTCTTGAAATGTTTTGTTAGAATGCATATCACATATATAAGTATCAAGTTGATCATCAAGTACAAGGAGATCAAACCTCGAGAAATCTTGTGGATAAAACTCAGCTAGTTGTATCAATTTTTTCTTATCAAAAGCTGAAAATGAATTTTGTGGACACAAAGAAGCTACACAACGAAGTAACTCCATACCTGCCTCTGAGAAACGATCATTTAACTCTTGAAGTTGCATATCAATAACACCATAGAACAAATCAACATGATAGTGATGTAAATTTGTCAATTCTGGTGGATTACGATGGGGACGACCACGTGGTGCCCAACGTGTGAACATATCATCCATTTTGAGAACATCAATGTAATGTTGTTGACAAAAACAATGAACCTTTTCTAAAAATGAATCCCAACCATCATCTCTCATTTTTTGAAGTCGGTGTTTGCATACTTGTACCAAATCCATTGCATTCACAATATCCTGATCTTTTTTTTGTAATGCCATTGACAATTCATTTGAAATCCCTAAGACGTGTTTCATCAAGTGTAGATTGAATGCAAAATCAAATGAAAGTATTGACTCCAATAAATTAAAAGCCTCAGTTTTTTGATCAGGAGAACTGGAATTATCTTCTGAAATCATTTCAAGTACATCACTGACAGCAGAGAACATAGAAATCAATCTGATCAAAGAATTATAATGTGACCCCCAACGTGTATCCCTAGCACGTTGAAGGGAAGTTTCTTGATTGAGTCCCCGACCAGTAGAAATTTCATCCCTCTCTAATGCCTCAATAATAAAATCTGAATGTTTCTCCTTAAGAAGATCAGACCGTTTGCAGGATGATCCAACAACATTTATCACATCACCAACAACACGAAAGAAATTAGAAATCGGAAGATTTTTCTTTGACACGGCAATAAGAGCTAGTTGAAGTTGATGGGCAAAACAATGAATGTAAAATGCACATGGGTTCTCCTTTAAAATAAGTGTTTTTAGACCATTAAATTTACCTTGCATATTACTTGCTCCATCGTAACCTTGTCCTCTCAACTTAGACATACTCAAATTATATTTAGAAAACATCTTATCAATGGCAACTTTAAGTGAGAGTGCTGTAGTACTAGTAACATGTTCAATTCCGATAAAACGCTCATTTACATGCCCACTGCTATCCACATAACGCAAAACAACTGACATTTGCTCCTTTGCTGACACATCACGAGATTCATCAACTAAAATAGAGAACAATGAATCACCAATATCTCTGATAATAATATTAATTGTTTCAGTTGCACAAGCACTCACTATATCCTTCTGAATATCAGGTGATGTAAACTTGCAATTTTTAGGAGCATTTTTCAATATCACATCATTAATCTCTTTATTATGAGCACCTAAAAACTCTAATTGAATAAGAAAGTTTCCAGGATTAAGAGAACCTTCAGTTTCATCGTGACCTCGAAATGAATTTCCTTGTCGCAACAAAACTCTGATACAATCAATTGAAGCATTGAGACGGATACGATAATTATTCCGCATTTGCTTTGACTGTTTATGCAGAATTGATTGAATGTGCTCATCTTGATTCATCAAAGCTTCACAATTCATTCGAGCTTTATGATGTTCACTATCATGTTGTCCAACATGAATATGTAACCTATCTTTACTCTTCCAATTTGTAAAGCCTTCTCTAACAAAAGTTTCTCCTCCTGCTTGTTTTCCCTTTGTTGTCTTGAAGAGATAGCAATACAAGCAATATGCAGCATCTTTTTCTATACTATACTCCAACCAATCACCAAATTCCTTAAACCAAGAAGGATTGAACCGTCTAAATTGACTTACTCCAAATTTTCGTTTTGGGAATTCATATCCTGAAGGTTGACATGGACCCCTTTGCAAATATATTCTTCGAACTTGATCTCTAATGTTAGCATTATAATCACAAATTGGAATTCTTAGTCCAGGATCTGCCGGTAATTGTGAAAAATCAAATTCTTCAACTCTAACATCTTTGTCCTCTTCAATATTTTGTTCATCTAATTCTGAATGTTTTCTTTTAAAAAATCTATGCATTGTCGATAAAATGATTTCCTAATGAAAAAAATAAAAAATAATCATGAGTTACATGTAAACTAAATTAATTGACAGAAAAAAACAAATAAGGATTTAGGAATTAGGGTTAGGTGGTTACCTTTAGCCGTTTCGCTTTTATGCGATCTTGTAGAGTATTAAGTATAAAGATTGAAAATTTTGATTCCCATGGAGTGTCAGGGCGGCGAGGGCGCGAGGCGACGAGCGTGATCCGGCGATAGGGAAGTCGGCGAGTCGGCGAGGGCAACGTCCTTCGTCTGAGTGGCAAACGAAATTTTGTTTCTTTTTAATCTGATTTTATTTGTTTTTTAATCTGCATGTCACGACTCACGAGACATGTTAATATTTATTTATTTTCCTTTTTTTTAATTTGTTGCCGTCAATGCCGTGATCACCTTTTTCTTCCTTTTTTTAAATATTTTATTACTACTAAATTTTTCTCTTTTTTTAATATTTTATTACTAATAAATTTTTCTTGTAGGGCCCAGTGTGGCTGCCCACACTGGGCCTTAATAGGCTCCGCCCGTGGTCAGGGCGGCGAGGGCGCGAGGCGACGAGCGTGATCCGGCGATAGGGAAGTCGGCGAGTCGGCGAGGGCAACGTCCTTCGTCTGAGTGGCAAACGAAATTTTGTTTCTTTTTAATCTGATTTTATTTGTTTTTTAATCTGCATGTCACGACTCACGAGACATGTTAATATTTATTTATTTTCCTTTTTTTTTAATTTGTTGCCGTCAATGCCGTGATCACCTTTTTCTTCCTTTTTTTAAATATTTTATTACTACTAAATTTTTCTCTTTTTTTAATATTTTATTACTAATAAATTTTTCTTGTAGGGCCCAGTGTGGGCAGCTGCCCACACTGGGCCTTAATAGGCTCCGCCCGTGGCCTCGTCGCCGCGCATCGCCTCGTCGCCGTCCCGGATGTCGATGTCCATGCTCCAGTGTCGCTTTTTGTGTTCTACTCGTAAGGTATTCCCTTTAGTTTCTCCACACCGAATCGTATACATCGTCGGGCCGATTGATGAGCAGAAGTCTGCATACGTCGTCGGGAATATCATCCGAATGGAGTCAGAAGAAATAGCTCCGATAGGCCTTATCATTAACTCCCCTGGAGGGATTGTACAGTATGACTTAGCTATATTGTACATCCACCACTGGTCCTAGCTCGTTATCCATCATCGCCTCCTCGTTCACCGGTCCCACCTTTTTGTCCACCAATTCTTTATGTATGAGCATCTAATCCACTAGCCCAAACTTTATGGCTTAATTAGCAGAGAAAAAATTGTTGCATTCGGTATATTTTTGAATAAGCCACATTGATTGACTTGTATGGTGCGAGTATAGGTTGTTCATTATCTTCCTACTGCTGACCAAATCATGGGCATGATTGGTTAAAACATCCTCATTCCCGGATGTATTTCCACAAGGTTGATGGATCATTATTCGGGCATTGACAGAAATAAACTGTTTCCCATGATTTCCAGCAGTGAGAAGCAAGGATGCCATTGAGATAATATAACCAACACCGAAAGTATAACGGGAGAATACACTAACTGCATAACATCGTATACATCGTCGGGCCGATTGATGAGAAGATGTCTGCATACATATCGTCGGGAATATCATCCGAATGGAGTCAAAAGAAATAGCTCCGATAGGCCTTATCATTAACTCCCCTAGAGGGAGTGTACAGTATGGCTTGGCTATATACGATGTTAAAACCATAGTGAATGATGGGAGAGTGAAAATGGGAGAGTGAAAACCATAGTGAATGATGTGGCACCTTGCATGCACGATCTCCGACGGGTTCACTGAATCACTGTGCCCCCCAGGGTATAGTTTGATTCGGGACGGCGGCCGAAGGCCGCCGATGGTCTCCAAGCGATAATCGGACGTATATATGTAAAGTGCAACGTCATGCCATATCATTCACTATGATTTTCACTCTCTCATTTTCACTCTCCCTATCATTGCTCTTATTTTTATCATTTCTTATTTATCCCAATCGATTACTATAATATAATAATCGATTTGAATTTTTTTAATACATAAATTTTTTAAGACTAATTATCTTTAAAAAATTATTACTCTCAATACGTTATATCAAATTGATATTGAAGGATATGAATATAATCCTGAAAAATAAACAAACACAAAGAGTTTGGATTCATGTCATTCCGAACTCTGTAGATCTATCAATCGATTTTGACCGGAATGATAAATTTAAAGAGCTCAGAATAATATAAAATTAAATTTTATGTATTTATCTAATTTTCTTGATTATATACCTATCCTCAAATAATAATTGGACCCAATATATTAAAAACTGTCATTTTAAAACATAAATTGATATTTTTTTAAAAAACAAATCTGCGTATTTAAAAAAAACGCTAATCATTACTTGGGATAAATACGTGATTTAAATATTAGATATATAATTTAATAATTTTTAAAGTAAAATACGTGATTTAAATATTTTTAAAATTTGCCTAGGCGGTTTAGTAAAAAACTTATAATCGTATCTTCCTAACTACTCCATGGAACAGATGGTGCAGGTAAGACTCCACAGATTGATTATTTTCTCCAATAATTGTACTTCCTAAATATTTGAAAATGTATTAAGGCATACGTAGTCATAATCTTCATAGAGATTTATACTTTGTCCTATTACTATCACATCAAAAATTAAAAATTTTATCAAAAATTAAATATCTTGCTACTTTTAAAAATCTCACTCTTTTATTATAAACCTCTCCAACAAGAGATTTAAAAAAGAATATTAAATCCTCTTTTTATAAAATATTATTTTGTATACATAAATCCGATCTTAAGATTTTAGGATTGATTTATAAAAAAAAATTTAATCTCACCTACCTACATAATGAGGGTGGAGTTTATAATGAAAGGATTTATAGTGTAAGTCCCAAATTATAAATCTAGATTCCCTTAGCTTGCGGTTGGAATCTTATCATTTCAAGTTTTTATTGCCTAAATCTTTTGGCACTTTATATGTGATCCTGTCGCCGAGCGTAGTGGAGCCGCAACCTGATGACGGTGTAGCGACGGGTGACGTGGACGCCGATGGGATGTCCTCGTGCAGTATGACGGCGCAGTAGGGGGTATCCTCCGACGGAACGGAAGCGGACGTCGCCTGGTGCACGGCTGGTGGGGGACCTGCTGGGGAAGATGACCGTTAGCCACCTAGCCGGGAGACGTCCCGGCAAGGCACTCCGACGGTCAAGTCAGTACTCCGATGAACAGTAAAATAATGGAGCACTGAAGGTGAGGGGCTTTGTGAGCGCGCGTGCGTACCTGATAGTGAGGAGGGGAGTGGCTTATATAGCCGGGGAAAAGGACCAAGTATGGCCTGTGTCAGGATTCTCTGACAGGGTCAGAAGATATGGTATGGTTATGTTGATGTGAGTATGGCCTGTGTCAGGATCTTCTGACAGGATCAGAAGATATGGTATGGTTGTGTCGATTTGTAACCAACTTTCTTTGTCGTATACTGTTTGTCTTATGTGAGGACCAAGACAGGTTTCTGTAAGTCTCTGACAGGCGGCGCATGTCAGGGAGTGTTAGTTCGGACGAGTGGTGTCAGCCTGTTACCTGTAGCTAGTGCGGGTGTATTTTGTCTTTATCCCAGGATGACCCTGAGATGGTGCCCGAGCGGACCCGGGACGGCACGCCCGGATGGATATCAAACATGGGCATGAAGGATTGCCGGGCGGATGCACTCGGATGAACGAGGCGTGTAAGACTTAATGTGGCCGGGCGGAAATACCCGGATAGACGAGGAGTGTTAGCCTCAATGTGGTCGGCCGGTTTGACCGGCCGGATGAACCGCTATATTTATTCTAACCGGCCGCCTCAAGTCCGACCGGCCGGCGAAGCCCCTGGGCCCGGCCAGGACGTTTGTCGATCTGGCTGCCCGTACAATGACGTGGACCCTGAAGCTGGCCAGGTCGCTTGCCACGTTGCCTGCCCGTATGGTGCCAAATATAGGGCAGGATCAATAGTCTTCCCCTCGAGTCTAGTCGAAGGAGGCGATCAGTCCGACTGACTGGACTACAAGTGTGTACCACCATTCTGCGGCCGAGTTAATATCTGGCCGGCTTAACCCGAGGCTCAACAGCTGGTGCTGAGTATGCCTGCCCTGTCTGGGCGGAAGAAGATTGTAGCCGAGAGGGGCGTGGGCCGCCACGCACCCTTCTGTTTCAACGAGACCGTTCGGCTGGGCGAAGTAGGATAGGGGAGCGTGGGCCGCCACGCACCCCCGACCAGCCCTTGACATGCTAAGGATGTCCGGGCGGATGAAGATTTTGACCGGAGGAACGTGGACCGCCACATCCTCGTCCATTATTAATGCGTCCGACCGGACGAATGTTATTAGTCGATGAGGGGTATGTTGAACAGGTTTGGGCGGGAGAATGTTTGCCTTAAGATGCAAGAAATGTGGAGTGTCACGCGCCCCAAGACGATTTTCTCGGGATAACCCGGGTCAGTCAATTAATGGAGACGTGACATTCTAAGTCGAATGAGGTGATGTGATACGCCCGATGCGACCGGCGCCATAACGGCATCACCTCAGTTTTAATGATCCGGGCCACGTGGCGTTCGCCGGTTGGCCGACCGGGATGCGATTTATCCCATGATTATGAATTTTTAATGGCCATTAATGCGCGTAATTCTTTCTGCCACGCGGCAGCTTCCGACTGGTCGACACGACGACGCGCCCTGTCGCCGCAGCAGGCGACGTCAGCGCCTGCGGCGCGTTGTTTCAGGTTGATCGTGGGACGCCTCAACGGCCTGGATGAGGCGATCTCCGTACACGTGGACCGCCATCGGACGGTCTCCCTTCTCCCGGCCTAGCTACAAATAGGCCTCCGCGTTCGCCGAAACCCTCATTTGCTGTTCACCGTTTTCTTCTCTAACTCGGTGCTTCTCGCTCCTCGCCGCCGTCTTCGCGTTTCGCCGCTGCCCTCGCGCTTCTCCGCCGGTTAATCCTTTCCGCCACCACCTACGATCAGATTCTCCCCCTTTTCTTCCCCTTCCTTTCTGCCCCATGGCTGCTCCTGTGTGGTATAACTCTGTCGAGTCTTCCCTTCACGACGAGACCATCTCCGACCTCCGACTGGCCTACGACATCCCCGAAAACTACCACATTGCCGTTCCTACAAAGGCTGACAGGCCACATAACCCCCCGGCTGGCTTCTTTGTGTTCTTCCGGGACCAGCATATGTCCGGCCTGCGCTACCCCCTTCATCCCTTTATCGTAGACTTCTGTAACTTCTTCCATGTTCCTATCTTTCAGCTTTCTCCCAACGCCATTCGTATATTGTGTAACATAATAGTTCTCTTTACCCTTTACCGAGTCCCCCTCCGACCGGAGGTTCTTTATTTCTTTTATTACCCGAAGAAGCAGGAGGCCGGGAATTTCTTTCTCCAAGCCCGGGCCAAATTGTCCATAGTCGAGAATATTCCTTCCTCGAATAAGGGATGGAAAACTCACTTCTTCTTCATAAGCCCTCCAACCAGCCCTGGGTTCCCGATCGGATGGGTCGAAGACATGCCCCCTATAGCTCCCTTACGAAATTTTAAGTCCGACCCCCTATTTATAATGGCTGCCTCTCTGCTCGGGGGTCTTCACTTCGACGGCATGAAACTTCTCAACGACGCCGTCTTATATATATTTGGGCTAAGCCGAGTGCCTGCCGCCCTGCCCTACGCCTTCTGTAAGTCATTTTTGTTTCGTACTTCTTTCTCCCTAACTTATTATCTTCTGATTTTGCAGCCAAGATGATGTGGGAAGCGGCCCTCGATGAGGCCATTGGCCTGGCAGACGAAGAAATAAACGCCCGGGCGGCCGAACAGCTGCGTCTGCGCCAGGCCGGTCCGCCCGACCAACATACGATTCCTGAGAGCGCGGAGCCCGCCCCTCCAGCTCCTACCCAACAAGCTGCGACTGGTTCTGTGGAGCCGGTCGGCTCATCAAAATCTTCTGCCCCTACAAGATCCTCCGACAAGAAGAAAGTTCAGTTTTCCATGGAGAAGTCCCAGTCTTCCAAGCGGAAGGCTAGCGCTTCTATCCGCATTGAGGAGCCGATGGCGGTGGACCCATCTTCTTCTGATTCCCCTGACCCGGAACCCTTGCGGAGGCGCCCGAGGAATTCTGCGTTGGGCTCTCGCCCTCAGCCTGCAGAGGCAGCTGCTAGCCCGGCTAGCGCAAGCCGGCCAGCAGACGCAGCGGGTACGTCGCACCCGGGGGAACAACGTTCCCCGAAGTGTGGCTATGGCGTATATCTCCCCTCGGTCGACCCGACGACCCCCTTCGAAGCCCAGCAGCGGCTTACCCTTTATGGAGAACTGGCGGACTGCTAGGAGCAAGGAATGAGGGAGGGGACTTCCAGACCCCCGGTCCGACTGGCCGACCAATTCATGCAGGACGCTACGCATGTAAGTCCGACGCTGTAATGCTTAACTAACTTGCTTTTTTCTAATCGTTCTTGTTGTAGTTTTGGGCCTCTTGCTCGAGCGTCGCCTATTCCTTGGTTATCAACACCAGGGGACGTCGAGTGGCCGAGCGGCGGCTCGCGGAATTGGAGCTCCGCCAGGAGCATTCTAACTTACCGGCCGGCGCAGAGGGCACCGCTATTCTCCGCTCGGAGGTGCTGGACCTTAAGGACAAACTCCGTTCCACCGAGGCGCGACTGACGGAGGAAATTAGCCGAGCGGAGGAAGCCGAGCGGGCGTATGACCGGTCTTCCTCCCTGCACGAGACCCTTCGGCAGGAGAGGAAGAAGGCCTTGGAAAAGGAGCGCCGTACCCGATCGGACCTCGCCAAGAAGGCTGCCGAGGCCCAAGCTTTGAGGGCGGAACTGGACAAGCTGATGAAGTCTTCAGAGGAGCTTCGGACGACCTTGAATGATAAAGAGCAGGAGCTGGCGACTCGGGAGTCGGATTTGAACGCCAAGGAGCAGGCTTTAGACTTGCGGGGAGACGAGCTCCGTTTGTCTGAAGTACTTCTGGCTTCTCAAGCCGCTGCCTTGGAGGATAAGGACAAAGAGCTAGCCAACCTCCGGGCGGAGATTGAAAGTCTGAAGCTGCACCAAGAAGGCGAGCCCGCCCGGATGGACGCTCACCGCCTGGCTTACATCAACTCCCGAGAGTTCGGCAAGCAGCTGGGCAAGCGGACAGCCGATATGTTCCAGATGGGCCTTAACAGCGCTGTTCTGCAGCTCCAAGAGAGCGGTCATCTGCCTGCCGACCTTCCTGCCAATGCTGTAATAGTGAGCCGGGTCAAGGAGCTACTCCCCAAAGACTTCTTCCAGCCCTTTACCTAAGCTGTTTTCTGGCCGATCGGGTTCGGTTGTTGGGCTATGTAATACATTGAATATCTTAATGAAATTTCTCTCCTTTTTGCTTCAACCTTGTTTCAGGTGTCTTTGACTAACACCCTTGACTCATGAATTGCCCACATACTTTAGGGGGCTCGATGTCTTAGGCAATGATTAAGTACATTGTTAGCCGATTGTTGTTCCGACTGAGGGGGTGGGTCGCCACACGCCCGGTCGGGGAACCAAGCCACGCTAGGAAAATGGCTAAGGGTAAGTTAGCCGGCTGGTTGATCCGACTAACGGGTGTGGGTCGCCACACGCCCGGTCGGGGAACCAAGCCGGTCTGAATATGTCAGGCTTCTGGGTGGACCAATCTTCCACGTGGGTCGCCACGTTTCCGACCGGGACCCAGTCCAGGATTCCGAGTGGGCTGACGTTTAAAGTCAGTCGCCGACTCAGGCTTCCAAAGGGCACCGACCTTCTGCGTGGGTCGCCACGCCTTCGGTCGGGAACCGCTTTAGGCTTCCGGATGGGCCAATCTTCCACGTGGGCCGCCACGTTTCCGACCGGGAACCTGTCCAGGCTTCCGAGTGGGCTGACGTTTATAGTCAGTCACCGACTCAGGCTTCCAAAGGGCACCAACCTTCTGCGTGGGTCGCCACGCCTCCGGTGGGGAACCGCTTTAGGCTTCCGGATGGGCCAATCTTCCACGTGGGACGCCACGCTTCCGACCGGGAACCAGTCCAGGCTTCCGAGTGGGCTGACGTTTAAAGTCAGTCGCCGACTCAGGCTTCCAAAGGGCACCGACCTTCTACGTGGGTCGCCACGCCTCCGGTCGGGAACCGCTTTAGGCTTCCGGATGGGCCAATCTTCCACGTGGGCCGCCACGTTTCCGACCGGGAACCTGTCCAGGCTTCCGAGTGGGCTGACGTTTATAGTCAGTCACCGACTCAGGCTTCCAAAGGGCACCAACCTTCTGCGTGGGTCGCCACGCCTCCGGTGGGGAACCGCTTTAGGCTTCCGGATGGGCCAATCTTCCACGTGGGACGCCACGCTTCCGACCGGGAACCAGTCCAGGCTTCCGAGTGGGCTGACGTTTAAAGTCAGTCGCCGACTCAGGCTTCCAAAGGGCACCGACCTTCTGCGTGGGTCGCCACGCCTCCGGTCGGGAACCGCTTTAGGCTTCCGGATGGGCCAATCTTCCACGTGGGCCGCCACGTTTCCGACCGGGAACCAGTCCAGGCTTCCGAGTGGGCTGACGCTTGCCGTCAGTCGCCGACTCAGGCTTCCAAAGGGAACCAATCTTCTGCGTGGGGAGCCACGCATCCGACCGGAGACCGCTTTAGGCTTCCGGATGGTATGACGCGTCAGCCTTCGTACCGCCCAGGGGTGACTTGCCTTGCGTGGCCGACCGGAAATTTCGGTCGGGAGAGCCCTTCGTTATAACTAGAAGGCTGTGTATTACAAGATTACATCACTTCTATGGCTCTCTGTACCTTTGCAGGTGTATGGAGCTCCACGGTCGGTCAAGTCTTTTTCCGTGTTCATCCTCCAAGTAGTAAGCGCCCGAATGTAATTTCTGAACTACCTTGAAGGGTCCGCCCCACTGTGGTTGTAACTTGTTAACATCACCGACCGGCTTTATACGTTTCCAGACTAGGTCCCCGGGTCGAAACGAGCGCGGCAACACCTTCTGGTCGTACCTTTGCTTCATACGCTGACGGTACACGAACATCCGGGCGGCTGCTGTTTCCCGGGCTTCCTCTATGAGGTCCAGCTCTAAGCGCCTTCTTTCATCGTTCCCTTCGTCATAGCTTAACCGCCGGTCGGATTCACAACCGACCTCGACCGGCACAACCGCTTCGCTGCCGTAGACGAGGTGGAAAGGTGTCTGCCCGGTCGCTTCTCTGGGTGTGGTTCTGTTTGCCCAAAGGACCCCAGGCAGCTGCTCCACCCAGTTGGTTCCCGCGTGGTCCAGCTTTGTTTTGAGTCCTCTCAAGATTTCCCGGTTGGCGACTTCTGCCTGGCCGTTGCTCTGTGGATACGCCACAGATGTGAAGGCCTGCCGGATGCCGTATGCCGAGCACCACTCTCTGATTTTCTTTCCTTGAAACTGCCGACCGTTGTCAGAAACTAACTTGTGGGGAATCCCGTACCGGCATAAGATGTTTTCCCATAAGAACTTAATAACTGTCGGCTCGGTGATCCGGGCCAGCGCCTCAGCCTCCACCCACTTAGAGAAATAATCCACAGCGACCAACAAGAACTTCTTCTGAGCGGGGGCGAGTGGAAAGGGACCTACGATGTCCATGCCCCATTGGTCAAACGGGCAAGAGACGGTGGATGTGTAACGCCCGTGTTTTTTTTTTTTTTTTTTTTTTTTCAGAGTAGTGCGTTACCTATATTCTTCTTCCTATCCTTACTATTCCTACTTGGTCTAACTTATAGTACATGGCAGCGGAAACATCATGACACAAGGAATAGTAGGTATATAAAACATTAACCTTTCTTAATATTCGTGTCTTAACATATTCGACTAAGTGACCAGTCAAGTTATAACATGCTTTCTTATTCATGATAATCTATCGACGGCCAAGTCACCATCACACACATCCAAGCCTCCTGCAGCTTCCCTTCTTTTAGTACGATCTGGGTTGATCTGTAACATAAGCAAACATCCTATAAGTATACACTTAGTAAGTCTCTTTCCTACTCGCTAAATCCGTACATCATAGCAAATCATACAACATAACATTCATGGCATATCATTCATATAGCTCATATCATGCAGGGTATCACATTCATACATATTAACATATAGCATAGCATGAATTTCTTAGGCATACATACTTATCTTGCATAGCATGGCATGGACACAAACATAGTCATGAAATGAACATATCATCAGCATATAAATCTTCTTAACTTGAACTTTCTTAACATGACATTCTTAAGTGCATAATATGAATGAATGCATGAGTGGAGTGCACAAGACATAAGGATGCTCTTTTGGAAAACTTAATACATAATACTTAAAAATACATTCTTGCTTGTGGGATCCCTGGCTTGTACCCTTGTATTTGCGCGCATACCCTAGTAGGATGCGAGGTAGCTAATCCCGACCTACAGGGCCCTCTTGCTAGGCTTACTCTCGTTCAGCCTAGGGACAGCTGCGGTAGTCCGGAACCGTGGATCCCTTTCGGGATCCGGTACTTGCCATTCTTTAAAATAAAATACTTACATGCATTCTTTTCTTTCTTTCTTGATGAATATTCTATAGACGTTCAGTCATTCTTCTTTTCTTTCCTTTCTTTCTTTCTTATTGAACGTACTATAGGTATTCACATATTCTTTCTTTCTTTCATAAAGGATGCAGACATTTCATTTATTCATAATCATGAATCCATACATAATCTTTCCTACTTTCATAAGGAATGCATAGTATACAACATATATAGTATGGCATTCATACAACATGGAGGTAAAGTTTATTCATTCATAAGCATGATTCCGTAACATGACTTTTCCTACTTTCATAAGGAATCCATAGCATACAACATATATAGCATAGCATTCATACAACATGGAGGTAAAACATACATAGCATGAGAAACCTTTCTTCATTTCTGTGGTTCATAACTTGTACTTACACCTGATCTGTAGCCCGATCGGTCTGGTGATCGATCAGGGCAACTACAGAAAGTTTCATCGACCTGTACACTCACCTGATCGGTCCCCAGACCGATCAAGGTGTAGTTTGATCGGTCTGTGATCGATCAGGGTATACATGGATGGGCACACAGAAGGTTCTGTACGCTCCCCTGATCGGTCTCCAGACCGATCAGGGCATGGCCTGATCGGTCTCGGTGACCGATCAGGGTGTAGCCTGATCGGTCTGTGATCGATCAGGGTATACATGGATGGGCACACAGAAGGTTCTGTACGCTCCCCTGATCGGTCTCCAGACCGATCAGGGCATGGCCTGATCGGTCTCGGTGACCGATCAGGGTGTAGCCTGATCGGTCTGGGAGACCGATCAGGATGCCCTCTGACCGATCAGGTACTCCCTGATCGGTCTGTGTAGCCTGAATCGTAAAGCACAGTAACATTGTAACCTTTTCCATGAACACAGAATATTTACGAACAATCGTAAGAACATCTACGAACAGAACATTTACGAACAATCATGATAACATCTACGAACAGAACATTTACGAACACTCGTAACGATTATGTTACAGGCGAGGAGACTTACTTCTTACGCTTAAGTTCCAAGGAGTGTTCGGCTTTTGGAGAAGAAAGCTCTTCCTCTCGTTCTGCTCCTTCCTTCTTTCTTTCCTGACTTCTCAAAGAACTGGGTTCTTAGGGTTCTGAAGGAAACCCTAAGTTTTGGTGGAAGGGAATCGAAAGTCTCGTTCCTTGCCGAAAAACTCCCTTCGTCACTTCTCCTATTCTTTTATAGCGAACGAAGAGGCATGCGTCTCTCCGTTGGTGACTCTTCATCTTCATGAGTCTCTTCTCCTAATTTCCCCTTAACTAGCATTTCCCTTCTCCTTTTCTCAGCACTCCCCTGCTGGGTGAATTGGTTACATGGGCATACTTAAGGTTTGGTTCTTCATGAGGTTCAAGGTTCGATCCTTGGCACCCCCCTTTCTGCTTCATTTTCCTTTTTATTTTATTTCTTTCCTTAAGCCCACATAACCAATGCCTGTCTAGGGATGCTCATATTCACACTTTTCATTCATAATATCAAAATGATATTAAATCTCATTTTATTATATTTTATGAATATAATAGTACTTTTACATAAAGGTACTTCGTATTCTTTTATTTATAAATTTGGGCATGTTCCCCTTCTTACATTATCTTTCTTGAGGAAAATTCGGGGCGTTACAATACACCCCCCCTTCTGAGAAGTTCGTCCTCGAACTTAAAACATTTCAGGATATTTTTGCTTTATGTCCTCTTCACGTTCCCAGGTAATTTCTTCAGATTGCTGACTTTGCCATAAGACTTTGACTAAGTGTACTTCCTTGTTCCTTAGTCTCTTGATGTCTCGATCCAGGATCCGAATAGGTTTGCTTTCGTAACTTAGGTCCTCCCGGATTGGCACGGTGTGCGGCTCAATCACTTGGTCTGTACTAGTAATGCATTTCTTAAGCATCGATACGTGAAAAACGTTGTGGACGGCAGACATTTCCTGGGGTAGCTCAAGCTCATACGCCATCTTGCCCACTCTGTTCAAGATCTTGTATGGCCCTATGTATCGCGGACTAAGCTTTCCTTTCTTCCCGAATCGCATTACTCCTTTCATAGGAGCGACTCGGAGAAATATTAAATCTCCAACATCAAACTCCAAGGGTCTACGCCTCTGATCCGCATAGCTCTTCTGCCGGCTCTGGGCCGTCTCTATTCTTTGGCGGATACTCTGTATAGCTCGGGTGGTGTCGTTTATGAACTCCGTCTGGAGTCCCATCTCCTTCCCTTCTCCACTCTCGTACCAGCAGATCGGAGACCTACACCTCCTTCCATATAATGCTTCATATGGTGCCATCCCGATAGTAGCCTGGTAGCTATTATTGTAAGCGAACTCTGCTAGGCACAGGTATCGGCTCCAGCTCCCCTTGAAATCCAGGGCACAAGCTCGTAGCATGTCCTCCAGTACTTGGTTTACTCTTTCAGTTTGCCCATCAGTCTGAGGATGAAAGGCGGTACTGAAACGTAGCTTCGTGCCGAGAGCTTTATGAACATATTCCCAAAATTTCGATGTGAAGCGACCATCCCTATCTGAAATGATAGTTTTGGGAATGCCGTGCAATCTGATGATTTCCTTAGCATATAATTGGGCCAGTTGCTCAATCGAATATGTCATCTTGATTGCTAGAAAATGAGCTGACTTCGTCAATCTGTCGACGATAACCCATATAGCGTCGTATCCATTCGTAGTTCTGGGAAGACCTGAGATGAAATCCATCGAAATGTCTTCCCATTTCCATTCTGGTATTTGGATTGGTTGCAGAACTCCTCCAGGCCTCTGATGTTCTGCTTTGACTTGCTGGCATACCAGGCAAGTACTGACATGCTGGGCTACATTCCTCTTCATGCCGGACCACCAAAACTTCGTTTTCAGATCTCGGTACATCTTGGTGGATCCCGGATGCATAGAATAGGGGGTTCCGTGAGCTTCTTCCAAAATCTGCTTTCGCAGTTCCGGATCATTTGGGATACAGAGTCGTTCCTGAAGGTATAGTACCCCATTGTCGGTGATATGGAAACCCTCACTTTTGCCTTCATGAATTCCTTGCTTAATCTTCTGAAGGCTGGGATCACCGTTTTGCTTCTCCAGTATGTCGTCGAATAATGCTGGCATAATTGCCAGGGCCGAAAGTCGTCCGGAAATGACCTCGATCCCGTAGCTCGAAATTTCCTTTGCCAATGGTCGGGACAGTACGGATAAGGACATCAAGGTAGCACTGGACTTTCTGCTGAGGGCATCAGCCACCTTGTTTGCCTTGCCCGGGTGGTAGAAGATCTCGCAATCATAATCCTTCACGAGTTCTAGCCATCGGCGTTGGCGCATATTAAGATCTTTCTGAGTGAAGAAATATTGCAAACTCTGGTGGTCTGTATAGATCTTACACTGTGCTCCATATAGATAGTGTCTCCATATTTTCAGAGCAAAGACCACGGCTGCCAATTCTAAGTCATGAGTGGGATAGTTCCTTCATGTTCCTTTAGTTGCCTAGAGGCATAAGCAATACTTTACCACTCTGCATTAGTACGGCTCCAAGTCCCAATTTGGAGGCATCGCTGTACATATCGAATCCCTTGTCTTCGTCTGGAAGAGTCAAGATTGGAGCACTTGTAAGTCTCCTTTTAGCTCCAAGAAACTCTTTTCGCACTCTTCGGTCCATGCATATTTCTCGTCCTTCTTGGTGAGAACTGTCATTGGTGCGGCGATCCTAGAGAAGTCTTCTACGAATTTCCGGGTAATATCCGCTAATCCGAGAAGCTTCTGACCTCGCTAGCATTCTGGGTCTGCTCCAATACTTACGGCCTCGATCTTCCTGGGGTCGACCATGACTCCATCCTTGGAAATAATATGACCAAGAAAGGATACTTGATCCAGCCAGAATTCACATTTGGAGAATTTGGCATACAGTTCTTTTTTCTCGAAGAATTTGTAGAACCGTCTTCAGATGCTCTGCATGCTCTTCTTGGCTTCTCGAGTAGATAAGGATATCGTCGATGAAGACGATCACAAACTTGTCGAGGAAAGCCGAGAATACCCGATTCATCAGGTCCATAAACATTGCGGGAGCATTGGTTACTCCGAAGGGCATAACGACGAACTCATAATGTCCGTATCTGGTTCGGAAAGCCGTCTTCGGAATATCATCTGACTTTACTTTCACTTGATGGTAGCCAGATCTGAGATCGATCTTTGAAAAGACAGTAGCTCCCTTCAGTTGGTCGAACAGGTCGTCGATCCTTGGAAGGGGATACCTGTTTTTGATTGTCACGTTGTTCAGCGCTCTGTAGTCTATACACAGGCGCATGGTGCCGTCTTTCTTCTTGACAAACAATACCGGAGCTCCCCATGGAGAGTGACTAGGGCGGATAAGTCCCTTGTCGAGTAGCTCCTGTAATTGTCCTTGCAGTTCTCTTAATTCGGTCGGCGCCATCCGGTAGGGTGCCTTGGAGATCGGATTCGTGCCAGGAATCAGTTCGATCTCAAACTCAACCTCTCTGTCAGGGGCTAATCCTGGTAATTCCTCGGGAAATACCTCTGGATAATGGCATACTATTCTGACATCTTCTAGCTTTTGGTCTGTTGCTTGAACCGTGTTGACTACATGTGCTAGAAACCCAGTGTATCCCTTGTCCAACATCTTTTGTGCTTGGAGAGCCGATAAAAATTTTCTAGTTCTTTTTCTTGGCTCTCCGATAAATTCGAATATGGATTCTCCTTCGGTCTGGAAGACCACCTTGCGTTTACGGCACTCGATGGAAGCACCGTACTTGCTGAGAAAGTCCATACCCAATATGACATCAAAGTCCTGCATGTTAAGTACTATCAGGTCGCAATAGAGTTCTCTTTCTGCGATTCTGATTGGTACGGCATGCAGTTGGTGGGTGGATGCCATTGTTTCTCCCGAAGGCAGAGTTGTTAAGAAATTGTAGTCCAAGACTTGTAAAGGTATATCTATCTTCTTAGCATATATCATGGAAATATACGAATGCGTTGCTCCAGTATCAAATAAAACAGTAGCATGCTGACTGTGAATTATTATCTGACCTGTGACAACGGTGGAAGCATTGGCTGCATCTTCCTTTGTAAGAGAGAATACCCTGGCGTTCGGAGTAATAGGTGGGGCCTCCAAAAAGCCTTGATTTGGTTCAGAATTCTCTATTGCAGCTTGCATATGGTGCAGCTGTGCAGGAGCCTTTTGATACTGTATCTGCTGCTGAACAGGTGTCGGTGCTTGGATAGGGCAGTTGTAGAACTTATGTCCCACTTGTCCGCATGTGAAGCACTTGTTAGTACCCACGCGGCACTCTCCAGGATGCCTATTTCCACACTTTGCGCACGGGTTATTCCTGGGCTTCTTATTTGCTGGGCTGCTTGTCGAATCGTTCCACTTCCTTGTGCTCGCATGCTGGGGCTGCTGCCCTCCTGATGGAGCCTGGTTCTTGTTCTCAGCTGATGTTTTCCTCTGCTGGTTGATGTTGTTCAGGTAATGCTCAGTGATCAAGGCACTGCTGACCAGCTCTTCGGCAGTCTGGGGTCTGTTAATTCCGCCGGCTACGTTCAGAGCTATTTCTGGCCGTAACATCTTCAGCATAAGACGGACCTTTTCCCTTTCCGTCTTGACTAATTCCGGACATAGGCGAGCTAATCGGTTGAACCTTTTGACTGCTTCGCTGACAGATAAGTTGCCTTGACGAAATTCCGTGAATTCGTCATAGTGCTTATTGGTGACCTGCAGGTGGAAGAACTCCTCGAAGAATTCCGTCTCGAAGTCTGTCCACTTCATCAGGTTCACGGGCCTCTTAGCCTTGACCCTCTCCCACCACATTCTGGCATCACCAGAGAGGCAGAATGACGCACACTTTATTTTCTCATGCTCCGGCCAATCAAGCAGTTCCATCGTACTCTCCAGAGTCTTAAACCAGGCCTGTGCATCCCAGGGCTCACAATTTCCGGAGAAGGATTCTGGTTTCAACCTCTGCCACTGAATTAGGTAGGCTTCCGGTCGCATTCCGGTGACAGGGCCTGTCAGGGGTGCTGAAGTAGCTGGGGGTGCTACAGGTATCACCGTCGGGTTAGGTGATGGAGGGGTAATAGTCCTCTGTTGGGCCATCAGAGTGTTGATGGTCTGTTGTTGTTCAGTGACCTGTCGCTGGAGCTCTGCGACTAGGTGCGTCAGGTCAGGCTGGGGTGCAGTTTCATTAGCTCTGGTGTTTCTTCTAGCCATGTTATCTTCACAAAGTAAACCATAGCTAGCATTAGATCATCTATTATTTCTTTCATACTCATATTCATGTAATTGTAACATTCTTTATTATTGATAGGGTTCTGTCCTATGTTCCCATTAACAAGGTATTTCTTTTCATCAAATCATATAAGGTAAGCCCTTTTTATTTCTTTATTGGTTCGTACATCGTACAATATTACTTAACGAACTAGAGGGGCTAACATTATTCCCATAATAAGGAATATCATGGCAAGATTTGTCTCCCTCTCGTTCATCCAGGGTTCTGGAGTTTCAGGATCTTCTACGGATTCTACTGGTTCTTCTTCCAGTATATCCAGATCCTCCTCGTCTATCACGGGGTCCTCCTCCCACATATCGGGGTCTTCCTCGATCATGTCGGGGTCCTCCTCGATGTTCCCGATTTCTTCGGGATCTTCTTCGTATTCTTCCATCATTTCCTACTCATATATATTTATCTTAAATCATTTCTTCTTAACACATGCAAGGTATTCTCCTAGTGTTAACCAAGGAAAGAATCATGCTTCCATATATCATAACTCATACATGCATGTCTAGAATCATATTTGCATAACTCATAAACCATAAACATAAAATAAGCAAGTATGAAATTTCTTACTTGGAAGCGGCAGGATGCAGGCTTGATGTGTGTGCGGTGAGATGGTAACCGCTCTGATACCAAACTGTAACGCCCGTGTTTTTTTTTTTTTTTTTTTTTTCAGAGTAGTGCGTTACTTATATTCTTCTTCCTATCCTTACTATTCCTACTTGGTCTAACTTATAGTACATGGCAGCGGAAACATCATGACACAAGGAATAGTAGGTATATAAAACATTAACCTTTCTTAATATTCGTGTCTTAACATATTCGACTAAGTGACCAGTCAAGTTATAACATGCTTTCTTATTCATGATAATCTATCGACGGCCAAGTCACCATCACACACATCCAAGCCTCCTGCAGCTTCCCTTCTTTTAGTACGATCTGGGTTGATCTGTAACATAAGCAAACATCCTATAAGTATACACTTAGTAAGTCTCTTTCCTACTCGCTAAATCCGTACATCATAGCAAATCATACAACATAACATTCATGGCATATCATTCATATAGCTCATATCATGCAGGGTATCACATTCATACATATTAACATATAGCATAGCATGAATTTCTTAGGCATACATACTTATCTTGCATAGCATGGCATGGACACAAACATGGTCATGAAATGAACATATCATCAGCATATAAATCTTCTTAACTTGAACTTTCTTAACATGACATTCTTAAGTGCATAATATGAATGAATGCATGAGTGGAATGCACAAGACATAAGGATGCTCTTTTGGAAAACTTAATACATAATACTTAAAAATACATTCTTGCTTGTGGGATCCCTGGCTTGTACCCTTGTATTTGCGCGCATACCCTAGTAGGATGCGAGGTAGCTAATCCCGACCTACAGGGCCCTCTTGCTAGGCTTACTCTCGTTCAGCCTAGGGACAGCTGCGGTAGTCCGGAACCGTGGATCCCTTTCGGGATCCGGTACTTGCCATTCTTTAAAATAAAATACTTACATGCATTCTTTTCTTTCTTTCTTGATGAATATTCTATAGACGTTCAGTCATTCTTCTTTTCTTTCCTTTCTTTCTTTCTTATTGAACGTACTATAGGTATTCACATATTCTTTCTTTCTTTCATAAAGAATGCAGACATTTCATTTATTCATAATCATGAATCCATACATAATCTTTCCTACTTTCATAAGGAATGCATAGTATACAACATATATAGTATGGCATTCATACAACATGGAGGTAAAGTTTATTCATTCATAAGCATGATTCCGTAACATGACTTTTCCTACTTTCATAAGGAATCCATAGCATACAACATATATAGCATAGCATTCATACAACATGGAGGTAAAACATACATAGCATGAGAAACCTTTCTTCATTTCTGTGGTTCATAACTTGTACTTACACCTGATCTGTAGCCCGATCGGTCTGGTGATCGATCAGGGCAACTACAGAAAGTTTCATCGACCTGTACACTCACCTGATCGGTCCCCAGACCGATCAAGGTGTAGTTTGATCGGTCTGTGATCGATCAGGGTATACATGGATGGGCACACTTCTGTTCTGTACGCTCCCCTGATCGGTCTCCAGACCGATCAGGGCATGGCCTGATCGGTCTCGGTGACCGATCAGGGTGTAGCCTGATCGGTCTGGGAGACCGATCAGGGCATGGCCTGATCGGTCTCGGTGACCGATCAGGGTGTAGCCTGATCGGTCTGGGAGACCGATCAGGATGCCCTCTGACCGATCAGGTACTCCCTGATCGGTCTGTGTAGCCTAAATCGTAAAGCACAGTAACATTGTAACCTTTTCCATGAACACAGAATATTTACGAACAATCGTAAGAACATCTACGAACAGAACATTTACGAACACTCGTAACGATTATGTTACAGGCGAGGAGACTTACTTCTTACGCTTAAGTTCCAAGGAGTGTTCGGCTTTTGGAGAAGAAAGCTCTTCCTCTCGTTCTGCTCCTTCCTTCTTTCTTTCCTGACTTCTCAAAGAACTGGGTTCTTAGGGTTCTGAAGGAAACCTAAGTTTTGGTGGAAGGGAATCGAAAGTCTCGTTCCTTGCCGAAAAAACTCCCTTCGTCACTTCTCCTATTCTTTTATAGCGAACGAAGAGGCATGCGTCTCTCCGTTGGTGACTCTTCATCTTCATGAGTCTCTTCCCCTAATTTCCCCTTAACTAGCATTTCCCTTCTCCTTTTCTCAGCACTCCCCTGCTGGGTGAATTGGTTACATGGGCATACTTAAGGTTTGGTTCTTCATGAGGTTCAAGGTTCGATCCTTGGCACCCCCCTTTCTGCTTCATTTTCCTTTTTATTTTATTTCTTTCCTTAAGCCCACATAACCAATGCCTGTCTAGGGATGCTCATATTCACACATTTCATTCCTAATATCAAAATGATATTAAATCTCATTTTATTATATTTTATGAATATAATAGTACTTTTACATAAAGGTACTTCGTATTCTTTTATTTATAAATTGGGCATGTTCCCCTTCTTACATTATCTTTCTTGAGGAAAATTCGGGGCGTTACATAACTTGATTGCTGTGTAAGTTGTATTTAGTGCCCCAATTGCTGCAGATGCACTGACTTAAAGCATCTTGAATTAAGGCAAAGACCTAATCATCTCAACCCTTTCTAGGTTATCAATCAAAAGTACCCTAAGGTGCTTGTGAGATGCTGGCTTCTAAGCCTATAGGTGCATGCAGTTCTAGGATTAGGGCCTAGGCTAAGTCCATTTTCGAAAAAACCCTAGTTTTGAAAGGGGGAAGTTTTTAAAACTAAGTAAAGAAACTGATTTTGAAATTAAGTGAGACAGTTTTTCAAATTTTTAGAAACTGATTTGTAAATCAACTAAAGCAGAAAAAATTACAGGCAGAGTTATTCTATTCTACAGAACACAATCCTAACTGCTTAGATAGTCAAATGAAATAAGTACTTAATTCCACAGGTCAACAGAGAAAAGCATAACAGTCATACATAAGTCAAAACATAAGTCAACCCTACTAGGTAGGGGCAGTCAGATAGCTAATAGTACAATGCAATCAGATCTAAGACGAGGGACCGGGGTGCCATGAATCGAATCGTGCCATCATCTTGATGTATCGAGCATCAGCCACTTCCCGATCGGCCCTACGAGCGTCCCTCTGCTCGATGTATCGGGTATCAGCCACTTCTCGGTCGGCCCTGCGAGCGTCCATCTGCTTGATGTGATAGGCCTCGACCTCCTCTCGGAGACTCTGAACCTGTGTCTCTAAATGTGTCACTCTCTGGTAGAGTGTCGGTGGAGCGGGCTCGTCGATGTGCGCTCGGGCTGCTGCAGCTATGTCTCCAACGTCGACCTCAATCTCCTCGTCTGAGTCGATCGGGGCCCCGGCCTGCTATCGTCTCCAACTCAGAACCCCGTTGGCCGATACCTCTAGACCCGCTAACGAGAAGTTCCTAAATCCTATGGCATCGAAATCGGTCAAAGCGGTTATTTCACCTGCGGTAATGTCCAGACCGTGGTGATGAAGGAGAGAGGTGATGATGTGACAGTATGGAGTACGCACTCGTCCCTGGGTCGTAACACTGGACGCATGCAGAATAGAATGAAACATGTGTAGTCCAATGTCGATGTCAAGGTGGTGGACTAGGGCATACAGGAGGAAGGCATGAAAGGGTCGAATGGTCCCGAGATCTCTAGTGGAGAGTGGTAAGATACAGCGGACCAGGACTCTGAACAGGGCATAGTCCTGTGCCTGAAGATCAACGGCTTGGAATCGTCTATTTGGGGGGAGTCTAGCTTCCCTATAGAAGTACGAGTGGATAGTGTCTAAGGTGATGTGAGAGTAGGGAGGGTCAAATGGAGGATTCCTAGGTGGATAGCAGCAGAATGTGGACTGAGAAGATCGTAGTCCAACGAATCGGTTTAGTAAACTAGGGGTGATAGACAAAGGTATCCCTTGAACAGTAGTGTGAAACATGAGATTATCTTGTCGAATTATGTTATTGTAGAACTCTGCACATAAGGATTCATTAATGCTATGAGTGCAGAAGACAAGATTATCTAATGGATAGAAGTTTATAATATTCATGGTTACGGGGCATGATTGAGTAAAGAAGTGTCTATTAAGATAGCTTGTCTTAATAGGTTTGTAAATGGTTTGAGCAAACTTGTTGCATAATTCTAAGGTAGGGAACCTAGGGTCGGGACTAGGTTCGGCACCGGGGTTGGCCGGGTTTGGTCGGCGTCTTCTAAGTTAAGGAAGATAATAAAACATGAAGATATTGCATTAAAAATAAATTTAAATGCAATAAAAATAAATAAGAATTATACCGGGCAGCTCGGGGAGGCATAGTTGAGGATAAGGACTTGCAAGGTCTTCTTGAAGAGAAAGAAGTGAAGAAGGAGGTTGATTTTGGTGTGGGAAGAGAGGGGGAATTCGGGTGCCTTATATAGGCATTTCCATGGGGGCGCCCGGGACAGGCCATACTGCCAAAGGCAGTAACTTTGACTGCTTGGGGGCGCCCGGGACGGCCCGGGCGCCCTGGTCAAGGGTCAGAGGCAGCTTTTGCCTCGAGAGAGGGAAAAGCTATGGTGGGGGCGCCCGCGTGGTTCCGGGCGCCCGGGTTTGTATAGAAAGGGACAAGCTTTATGTCTTGTCATCGTTTGACCATGGTTTGAATTGCTTTGACTACTTTGACTATGGTTTGACAAAGTTGACTATGGCTTGACCATGTTGACCAAGGTTTGACCGTGTTGACCAAGGTTTGAGTGAGTTCTGAACTACAGGATTAACTCAGAATTAAAGAATTTACAATTGAGTCTTAATCCTACTGTCTCACCCAAATCTAGGGTTTTCAATCACGTTAGCCTTATAGGTTTCGTGAGACAGGTTTTGATAGTTAAGATTATTTTGAAAATTTTGCTTAATTTTGAAAACAATTAAATTTTGAAAACTTAATTAATTTTGAAATTTTTTGAAAAGATGTTTATATCTACAAATAACTGAAATTTTGTGTTAGATTCGAATTAAAAAAAAAATAATTTGAATTTGAATTTCAAAAATTGGCTTCCAAGTCTTGGCGAGGCACTAGGCCTTCTTTGGCCGTAGCCTTATGGGATCATCCACCCTTTCCTTGACAAAGTCTTTTAATGAAATTTCATTTTCAAAATTATTCTTTGAAAAATTTCTGGTCTAACTAGTTTGGGTCTTGGATCGGTAGCTTCGGCTAGTTCCGCCAAATTGGCTTCCCTAACGTACTATCATCTCACCTCCACCCAATACTATGTTGTCAAGTTTTAGTTAAGTTTGTTCAGTCCTTATACTAACCTTTCCTAAATCTAAGCATGGTAAATTGCAGGAAATTTAAATAAACAATCAATCAGGCAATTGCAATCACGAATTAAATTCTTATCTAATAATGAATATTGTTTTCAGTTTGGCTCCCCCTGGACTAAAGCCACGGTGATGGTTAGGCAAGATGTGAATCTTGTCCTTGGGGATCCAATACTGATTTGATCCAGTTGGTTTGTTCAGGTATAGTTTAGGTACCCATGCCTGAATTTTACCTCTGAACTGATTCAGTACAGCAAAGTAAGATCTTTGTCGGGATTTGGTTCTATAGCCAAGTCCGGATCGATTTAGAACTGATTTCTGTTTTCCAAGGATCATGTCAAGACCCTTGGAACCAGATGTAAATCGTTCTAAAGCTGATCTAAGATCCTTAACCTGAGTTTTCAGGGAAGAGTTCTCCTTTTCAAGTTTTTCAACTTGAGTAGGAGTTCCTTCCTGAACTTTCTCGGTTAAGGGTTTAGAGTCAGCTCCCTCTTTCAGGAGTTTTACTTCCTGTCGGAGGGATTCGACTCGGAGTTTGGCTTTTGCCAAATCTCGAGAAAGAAATGAAATTAGTTCACTTAATTGACATCTATTGAAACCAGTTACCTTAATTTCGTCGTCTTCTGTAAAGGTCAGCTCGTCGTCGTCCTGTTCTGATTCTGACTCAATCTCGACTTTTTCTGAGGTGGTCAGAGCTAGTAGGTTTGATTGGGGTGCTTCTTCTTCTTCTTCTGAGGAAGATTCATCCCAGGTTGCTTGGAGCGCTTTCTTTCTTCTTGTCTTTTTGATTTCCTTTAAGTTTGGACATTCTGTCTTGTAGTGGCCCTTCTTCTTGCACTCGTAGCAGGTTACGTTGGGCTTGTTTTTGTCATTCGCGGGTTCAGCTGGTTTGTCCTTTCTTCGGCTGATTTTCCGTTTGTTGGTTCGGTTCTTCAGCTCCATGTAGTAGCTTCGGGCTAGTCGGACCAGCTTAGTTTGATCTCCTTCTTCGTCTTTTGAGTCTGAGTCTGAGTTAGACTCGGGTTCAGGTTCAGACTTCTTCTTTGTTGTCCTTCCAGTTTTACCTGCAACGAAAGCAATACCTTTCTCGACCATATTGGTGTTAGTTTGTTCGTGCAGTTCTAGTTCGGAAAACAATTCGTCTAATTTTATTTTTGAATGATCCCTTGAAACCTTGTATGCATCTACCATAGATGCCCACAAGGTGTTTCTATGGAAAGCGTTTAAGGCATACCTTATTAAGTCACGGTTTTCAACCTTGTGACCTATAGTGTGAAGACAGTTCATCAACTCTTGGATTCGTGCGTGGAGCTGGGCTGCTATTTCGTTGACGGCCATCTTGATGGTATAGAGTTTGTTCAGGAGCAGATCCCTCTTACTGATCCGAGTATCTGATGTCCCTTCGTGCAGCTCGATCAATTTTGCCCACAGCTCCTTGGCACTGTTGAAGAGGCCCACGCGGTTCAGCTCCTCTTTCATCAATCCGCATTGAAGAGTCTGAGTCGCTTTAGCGTCGGCTTTGATTTTTCGTTTCAGAGCGGTGTCCCACTCTGTGTAGCTTTGAGGAAGTCCATCAGCATTTTTGGGTATCTCCAGTCCGGATTGGATGATGATCCACATGTCCACCTGAGATTTCAGGTGGACCTCCATTCGACTTTTCCAGTAAGAAAAGTCTTCTCCACTGAAAAGTGGAGGTCTGGCGGTGCTGAATCCCTCTTGTATGGCCATTTGATCTGTAAAAGAAAACTAACAAAAAAAATCCCAAGACTTGGTCTTGGATTAGTAGTGCGGGATAAGGATAATAAAATATTAAAAAAAAATTTGTTTTGAAAAAAAAAATCGAATGAGAAAAATAAATAAAAATCCGAAAAAAAATTTTCAAACTGGTGGTTGCACCAAGTTTGAACTTCCCCGCTCTGATACCACTTGTTGGATCGAGAAAACCGATAGAGGGGGGGTGAATATCAGAAATCGTTTTTCGGAAATTTTAGAGCAAGTACGCAGCGGAAATTAAAAATCACAACACAGAGACACAGTCGATTTTACTTGGTTCGGAGCCTGTGTCGACTCCTACTCCAAGGCCCACAGTCGTTGACCGTTTACTTTGGGCAATTCTATATACGGTGCAAACAGTTTACAAAATTTGATTACAAAATAAGTGCAGTAAATAATAAAACAAACGAAACGCTCTTCTTTACTGACGTCCGGAGTAGATCGACTTTTTCGGAGCAGCGGGACATCGTCGGCTCGAGTTGGAAGGTTTTCGGAGCAAGGCGCGAGAGCAGAAGAGCTTTGAGACGTTGAGTGAATTGATGTTCGAAGCTTGGGGTCGAGGGCCCTTTATATAGGGCCTGGGGGCGCCCGGGACGTCGGGCCCCCCCCCCCGCACGTGGCCTTTGATCCGCCAAAGTCTCGGTCAGCGTCTGATCCCTTTATCATCGGGATCAGCTTTAACCGGGGCAGCCGGAGCGCTCGGGGCGCCCGGATTGACCGGGTCAAAGTGTTATCTGGCTTCGAAGAGAGCTGCTTCGACAGTTGATGCTGGGGGCGCCCGCAGCGCAGGGGGCGCCCGCAGCGCAGGGGTCACCCGCAGCGCAGGGGGGGCCCGCAGCGCAGGGGGGGCCCGCAGCGCAGGGGGGCCCGCAGCGCAGGGGTCGCCTGCAGCGCAGGGGGCGCCCGGAGCGCAGGGGACGCCCGGAGCGCAGGGGGCGCCCGGGAGTTGTACTGTTTGAAGCTGCTTTTTACTTGTGTGTTTTGTGTTCACCTTGGGGGCGCCCGGGACACTCCGGGCGCCCTGGTCAGCTGTTGCCACACTCCTTTGAGGCTCTCTAAGCTGCAGAAACTCGTTCCTTCGGTCTTGCATCCAGGGTTAGTCCAAAACACAACAAGACATTAAGTGGTTAGTTTATACAGCCTTAGCTGTCTTGGTTCTGACTTTGGGCCTCCAAAATGGAACCCTAGGTCGAACCGACACCTACTGTTCCCTCGACGGGGAACGCGTCCTCACCTACTCCTCTCAGGAGAATTTACCTGATGCCAACCGTTCCTCTGGTTGGACTTTTGCCTGACGGTCCTTTGTCAGGTCTTGGATGCCGAGCTGCCCTTTGCCCGGTGCCTAGCATTCCTTCGCTAGGGCTTCAGTCCCAGGCTGTCCTTCGCCTGGCGCCTAGCAGTCCTTCGCTAGGGCTTTTGACTCTGGCATTCCTTCGCCAGTGCCTAGCAGTCCTTCGCTAGGGCTTTTGACTCTGGCGTTCCTTCGCCAGTGCCTAGCTATCCTTCGTTAAGGTTTTTTACCCTGGCATTCCTTCGCCAGTGCCTAGCAATCCTTCGCTAGGACTTTTCCTGCACACTAGAGCAACTTGTTAGAAAACAAGTAAGTCTTAACTTTTGACCTCTGTTGCCATTATCAAAACACAGGTTTGACTTGGGTGCATTCTGCACCAACAACATCTACTTTTGTAGACCCTCCAGGTATTTTTCAGCACGATCAGGTAAATACTCCTCCTATTTTTTCTGAAAATTTCATAGAGGTACCTCAAACTGATTTTATTGTTTGTGATATATTTAGGGATGCATCTCATGTAGAAAATGATTGTGAAAATCCCTAGAGGCACCTAGTGTTAAATTTGTTGAATTTGAAGCATGTGGTGATACATATCATGAAAATGCTGAATGTGAAAAATTTTTAGAGGTACCTAGACTTGATGTTGATTATTGTGATGAGTCTCTTGATATATCTTATGCTGAAAAAATTTTGAAAAATTCATTGAGGCACCTAAAATTGATTTTATTGGTTGTAATACATTGCTTGATACATCCTTAGTAGAAAATAATTGCGAAATTTTTATTGAAGTGCCAAAAATTGATTTCTTTATTTGTGATGAATTTATGGATGCGTTTTTTTAGAAAATAATTGTGAAAAATTTATTGAGGCACCAAGAATTGATTTTATTGGACAAGATGCAGTTTTGGATACATTTCATGCAGAGACTGATATTATTTTATTTTCTTCTTACCCTGCACGCTTGAGAGAGGTATTACATTATTTTGCAGGGTCTAGAAGACTTCAGGAGTGGGTGATCCATCTGAACAAACTCCAGCCTCCTGGAAGAATTTTCAAAAGGAATCAAGAAGGAGGAGTTGATTTTACTCTGATTCATAGCACTCCATTCCTTCAGTGGATCTTGAACCTAAATCGCCTGAGGTCACCTGAGCAATTTTTTGTGAAGTTCAAGTGTGGGGGAGTCCTAATTCTCTCAGCTACCTATACTCCTCCACTACCACGATGGAGGCTACTGCTTGACAGACTCCGTCCACCAGAAATAAAGGGGAGATTGTTCTTTCTTGTATTTTCTTTTATTTCATTTTTCATTTTCATGCTTTCTAGAAGTAGAATTTTCTTTTAAATTGAGCCCTTGTTAATAAATGCATGTTAGTTCTCTTGGAAATTTGTTTCTTGCATGAGTAGAAATAAAAGTATCCCTCTAGGTTATCTCCATAGCATTTTAGAGTCTTTTGAAAATAAATTAAATTTGGTTGTTAAAACTTAAGGTTTGAGTTTATGGATGAATTCTTAGATGCTTGAGTACTATTTAGCTTTAGATTCGTAATTGAGGACTTGAGATAAATTATTTTTGCCTAGTGAGAATTAGCCTTATATTTGTGACACATACATGTGATTGTACTCTAGAACTTGCTTAGGTTCTTTCAAAATCATATTTCAATGATTGGATCACATCTATAGAGACTAATCATTTTGCTTCTCATTTCATATCAATTTTCATAATCTCCCTTGTATCACTTTATATTTCTCATTTCCCCTACCTAACCCTATTTTTCTATGGATTTGTTTGCTTGGGGTGTTTCTTAATGCTATTTTGCCCGAGACGGACAAAGATTTAAGTGTTGGGGAGTGACTAGTGATTTGGAAGCAATTTTTATCAAGGATGCACTTCATTTCGAAAAAAAATTTTGCCAAGTGAGTTGAGTTTGGTGTCAAAAATGAGCAAGAGAGGTGGGAGTAATTGGAGACTTAGATTCTTTACTACATTTTGAAGATTTAAGTGGCAAGCAATGGAAAAATCTGTGACATTTCAAAGGAAGAAAAAGTTTGTGCCAAAGTGGAAAGAAGTGGCAAGTTGAGTATCAAGAGATGGAATCCAAAAGCAAAAGAATTCAAAGAGGAACAAATTCATTCTATAGCACTAGTTTGCAATGGAGGTCTCCTGCCACTTATCGAATGTAAAAAGAGAAGGGAAACAAAAGAAAAAGAAACTTGAGCAGAAGTGGAACAAAAGCTGAAAACAAAGAAAAATTCTGCGCCAAGAAGGAAAGAAAAAATTTTTTTTGGAGCATATTTTGGCCACTTTGCTTAATCTGAATTGAATGCTGGAAATCAGTGTAGAATCTCTGCAATCGAGCTTAAGAAGAGAAAAATCAGTGGGAAGCTAAACTTGCAGAATGGCTTTTAATTGGATTAAACTCTTGGGGAGCAGATTTCTGAAAATCTATGCATTGCTGAGGCTGGAATCAAATTTACTGATCTGATCTGGAATAGAATGGAATGGATTTGCAGCAGAGACAATCTGAATTTGTGGCCGAAACAATGAACTGCAGCAGAAAACAAGCTGAAGATAATCTGAATTGAAGGTTGAGAAGTTGAATGGAGGCTGAATTGAAGCTGATTGAAGCAGGGAAATGCAAGAAAATCTGCAGTTCGAAATCTGAATGGCATTGCAAGAAATGCTGACAAGGATTCAAAACAACCACTCGACAGCATAAAAAATTCTGAAGAGTAGCAAGGTAAGAATGCAAGCTGAAAATGCAGCTAGGAAAGGAAAAGGAAAAAAAACAGTGAATGCTAGAGGCAGTTTGTGCCAACTTGAAACCAAAATTGAGTTTTTGAGGCTAGGAATCAAGGCAGTAGGTATAGGAATGTAGCAAAAAGTGTGGAGTGCATCACAACTGATCAGAACAAGATTGAATTTCAGATCGAGGCAGAGAAAGAAAAGAAAAAACAGTATGAAAGAAAAAAAAATCAGTGAAGGGGGCTGAAATTTGATTTGCTACTCAGCCATTTTCAAGTGGAACAGTTCAATTCAGCTAACTGATGTTAATTGTTTAAGAAATCAGATGATTCTGCCATGAAGCTGAGATTGAAAAAAAAAAGAGAAAAGGAAAAGTGAATGAAGTGTGCCAACTTGTAAAGGGTTTTGTATCAAAATGAGTTGCAAGAGTAGTTTAGTGAGGGTTGTAAGTGGAGCATCTATGTCACTTGATGTTTTAAGTTCTCTGATGCAAATCTGATCTAAAGTGCTCCATTAGAAGAATTCAAAAAAAAAACAGTTTGAAGAAAAAAAAAGAGAGCAAAAACAAAGGTGGCACACAATTGAAGACTTGGCACTATAAAATCATTGAATGTTTTTCTCATCCAGATTCAAGCTTTATTTCATTTCATTTCTGACCTTGCTAGAGAGAAACGAAAAGAGGAAAAATCAGGAAAGAAGAATGGAGAAAGAAATTTGGCATGCAAGGTGGAAATTGGCACATTTGAACAATGAGTTGTTTTCATCCAAATCAAAGGCATTGTTCAAGATTTACTCCATCACACTTTTGGATATCACTAGAGGACTGTAAAGAGAAGTAAAATGCATTGAAAACATTCTTGAACAACCAAGTCTTCCACTCCACTAATTTTTCCATTTTCTTGATTTTTACTCCATTTCTTACCATTTCCCATGCTTTCATTTGTTTTTGTAGATGTTGATCCTAATCATGAATAATGGTGGAGATTAGACAACAAGCAAGTCTATGGTAGTGCAAGAAGCATGTGTGTTTAAGTGAGCTCCACTTTCAGCATCTACTTAGAACTTAAGGAGAGAGCCACCAAAATTTTCCTTGAAAGGTTAGTGAGTTAAATTCATCTCAATGACTCATGAAGGATGAAAAGGCTAAGTTGTTGATTTAAGGACAAGATACTAATCCATAGAGTTTAGATTTTTGAGAATTGACAACCTTAGGTAATTTATTTTCATTTGTTTCTAATTATGCTTAAGAAAATCTAGGGGATACATATTTAGTAGTTTCGCGAGACGCTCAAGCTTAAGTGTGGGGGAGTTGATAAGTACCATTTTGTTGATTATTTTAATTGCTAAAATCCATGTTTGACCCATATTTTTCTTGCTTAATTATGAATTTACCCTAGGTTTTAGAACTTCCTCTTATTTTGGACTTAATTGCAAATTTGCACAAAATTGGATTATTTGGCCACTAAATTTTTGATCTATTTTTTGTAGGCATGAAAGGTTCACGGACCTAGGGCATATTAGGTCAAACATGAGTCGGAAGTGACCCGGATCGAGTTATCAAGATTAGGATTAAATCTGGGCCGTCCGATTCAAAAGCGGCTAGATCTGAGCCATCCGGGACCATCTGAAGTAATCCGAGCTAGGGTTAGGGTTGATCAAGCACTCTGATCAAGATCTGAAGGTTTCATCCCAATCAGAGCTCATTCAACCGTTGGATCAAGCTCGGAGGGCTTTAGATCGTCCATTCAAAGATTAGATTGATCTGGACCATCCATTGTAAATCTGGAGGATCCGAGCTACCACGAGGCAGATCCTGACCCTTGATCAACATCTGAAAAGTTTGGGTCAGATCAGAGCAAGATCAGCCGTTGGATTCATCCAAATCAATCTGGACCGTCCATCGATAAGTATTTAATCAAACTCACCGCAGCTCGTCACGTCTTCGCCGCAACAGTAGCTTCTTCGTTTTCTCTTCGTTTTTGCTTCAATTTTTCTCCAATTCGAGGCGCGACCACCTCAACTTCAACCCTAGATCATCATCGGGATCATTGGAGATAGCCTTGGTGGAGAATTCAGCTCAAGTTTCATCCGGACAGAGTTTGCTTGAGGGTTTCGGCATCTCTGTGGTCCAGGAGCTTAAATCTCAGCTACAAGCAACTTCAGATCATCTGAGCCACTTGTAGGGGTTCTCAGGTGAGCTCAGGTCTTCTCCAAATCATCATCGCAGCTCAACAAACTGAGATCGAAGCGTTCGGATTGGAAATCTCCCAGCTGATGCAGTTTGAGCAGAGTTCATCAATCCAATCTATTTTCCACTGATTTGCTGTGCTTAGGGGTTTGAGGCCAGCTCTTGCTTGACGACCAAGAAGATTTTGAGCTCGAGAAGGGTTGAGGATAGTTTTCCGTAGTTAATTTCAGTAAATTAGTTGTAATTTCGTTTCTGCAGTTAAATTTCCTGTTTCTGATTCTGTTTCAGCAGCTATAATTTCGTTTTCTGATTGTTTTCTGCTTAATTAGGTTTCATTCAACAGTTAGTTAGCTAGTGAGTGTGTTTAGTGATAATAGTCTCAATTTCAGTTTATTTTGTGAGTTAGTTTCTTGTGTATCAGTTTGGTGTTTGCGTGCCAACTGTATTTCTGCATTTCCACTTTATTTCTGCATTCTTCAATTGTATTTCTTCAGTTTCGATTTCAGCACATCAAAAGGTTTTTGTTTGGTAAACCATTGCATCATATTCAACTTAATCTATTAGTTCCTGCATTCAGCTGTTGCATTTCTGCAATAGCTTCAACATTTAGTCCCTTCATTTATGAATTCTGCTTCTTCTCTGCAATTCCTGAACAGCTTGCGATTTCCTCCTTGCGTATCAAGCCCATGCTTGCAATTCAGCTCATTTTCTGCCCTTCTCAGTTGTAGTGCCGAAGTTTGTATCAGTAAAGCTTCGGAAATGGAATTCCATTGCAATTGAAATCAGTGCTTGTTTGATCTTGCATCCAAATAGAGTCTAAACTGTCATTTCATGCACATTAGTGGATCATTTCTGCATGTTGTATTTTTGAATTGGAGTCATTTATTTCTGCACATTCATTAGCTTCTGAAGATTGCATTTTAATTGTTTGCTTCACATCCATTCATTTCACATCAGTTGCCTCACATTAATTTAGAGTTCTATATTTAGCTTGTGTAATTCTGGTTTGTGCTAAGTGTAGTTCGGCAGATATTTCAGTGATTTAGAGCTTGCATTCCTGAAAACAAATAAATCTTTTAGTGTGCTATTAAGCTCTAGTTCATTTTGTTTCACAGCCAGCTCATCTTTGAACTTTAAGCTTCACTTATACATATTAGTTTTTTGGTTGCTGAAATTTTGGATCAAGTGAGATTCGAAAATTACCCTTTTGTCAAACCGTTTAGATTGAGGAGCATTGTTTTGATTCTCTTGCATTTGCATAAGTCTTGCATGTGATTTCAGATTATTTTTAGATCAGATTGAGTTGCTTATGGGTGGAGTTTATCAATTGCCATTACCTAGTTTCAATTTTGTCCAGCTAGGTCTTTGCTTTTCTTTGTGTTTTCATTTCTATTCATAACCCAAACCCTAATTTTATTTGAAACCCAAAATTTACAAACGACACATAAATACAAGCTCGAATCACACAACGTCAACTAGCCCCGAGAAAAATACGACCTGTGGCCCCTTTACTACGTTCTCATTCTTGATTGCAAAAAGGGTTTCCAGCATTTATATTCACATTCTAAATTTGAGACTCACATTCGTGACAGTCTATTTCGGGTCCATCACTTAGCCACCAGGACCACATTGGCTAACCAGGCCGGGAATTAGACATCTCTAATGTGTCCGACCTCCAGTAGCTTATCGATTTCCGCTCGAATGGCCTTGTTTTGCTCTGTGCTAAAATCTCTCTTGCATTGCTTGATCGGCCGAGCGTTAGGATACACGTGTAGGTGGTGCTCGGCTACCTTCGGTTGGACACCTTGCAGCTCCTTCACCGACCAAGAGAACATGTCCTGGTTCCTCGCAAAGCATTCCAACAACGGCTCCTTCAGTTCATCCGACAGGCCCGCGGCTATTTTAACTCGGCTCTCCTCCCGGTCGGGGAGTAGTTGAACCTCTTTCTTGTTCTCATGCAACTCACCCCAGGCAGAGGACTGTACCATATTGCAGCTGGTGGTCATGCGTTGAGCCTTTTGACTCTCGGTCCGGTCATTGTCTACATAATATCAACGTGCTACCCTCTGGTCTCCCTTAACTTCCCCGACTTTGTCGCCAACCGAGAACTTGATCTTGAGATAAAACGTTGAGACCGCCGCTCGGAAATCAGTGAGGCCTGGTCATCCCAGGATCACATTATAAGCTGATGGGGTGTCCACTATTAAGAAAGTGGACCATCTAGTTCTCTTCAAGGGCTCCTTGCTTAAGGATACAGCTAGGCGAATTTGCCCGATCAGCTGTACCTGATTTCCCGTGAACCCGAACAATGGTGTAGCCACCAACTCCAACTGGGATGACTTGATCTGCAATTGGTCAAAGGCTTTCTTATACAGGATGTTGACCGAGCTGCCTGTATCCACTATGGTGCGGTGGACCTGATAGTTGGCGATCACTGTTGTGATGACCAAGGCATGATCGTGTGGGGACCTCCAGTCCCTATAAGTCTTGCGGCCCGAACCTGATTTGGGGCCCTTACTCCTGAGCGGCACTAGTCCCAACTTGATGAATTTCCAATATGCGTACCTATGCCTTCCGGGCGCGATTTGAGTCCCTCCCCCCGGTCGGCCTGCCTGAGATCACATGGACCCCTCCTTGGGCGGCATTTTGTCGGTTGGCCTGTTCCTCATCTATCTCTTCAAACTCGGCTCGCTCCCCCCGAGGAAACAAGTTACGAGCAGTGGGTGGGTTCCGCCTAGGCTCCTCCACCACTGGGATCGCCGCCGGGCTTCCCCGACCCGAACTGCGTCCTGGGGAGATCTGACGTCCACGCCTCCGAGGTGCAGGCGCCCGACCTCTTCCTGCATGTCAGCACTCCTCGGTGTTGTGCGTGCTGCTTTGGTGAAATGTGCAGTAGGGCCTCCATCAGGTCGGGAGACATCCTTGTGCCCCTTACTACACATGTATGCATTCCATCCCCGCTCGGTCGATTACCCCCCGAGGGCTACGAATGGGCCCACCCGGGGAGCGGTTATTCTGGGCAGGACCTGGGGTTGGCGTACTAACTACCTTCTTCTTCCAAGTGGCTTTTGCTTCTTCCACAATTGATATACTTGACTGTTGATGCAGTCTGAGATTGTTGTTTTGGTGTTGACACCGATTTTAGTTTAGGTTGATGACTATGATTATGATTAAGTCTTGATCGGGGATCAGGCATGGTATGAAAAATCCTAACCTGGAGGGTTAGGTGTGGAAAATCCTAGATTGGAGGGCTAGGTGTTGAAAAGTCCTAATTCGGAAGGGTTGGGTGAAAATTCCTAGCTTGGAGGGCTAGGTGAAAAGTCCCAACTTGGAGGGTTAGGTGAAAAAGTCCTGGCTTGGAGGGCTAGGTCTGGAAAAGTCCTAATTCGGAAGAGTTGGGTGAAAAGTCCTAGCTTGGAGGGCTAGGTGAAAAGTCCTAACTTGGAGGGTTAGGTGAAAAGTCCCAACTTGGAGGGTTAGGTGATGAAATCCTAGCTTGGAGGGCTAGGTTTGAGTCCCTGGATCGGTCTGGTGACCGATCAGGGAAGTTGGCACGCTGCTCCTTCATGGATCGGTTGGTGACCGATCCAGCGATGACTGATCGGTCTGGTGACCGATCAGGGGCGCACAGTGAGGTTGGGAACCTACTGTGTGGCTCCTGATCGGTCTGGTGACCGATCAGGGAGCAGGCCGTTGCCTCGCTGCTTGGCTCATGATCGGTCCGGTGACCGATCAGGGAGCAGGCAGTTCACTCACTGCCTTGCTCCTGATCGGTTTGGTGATCGATCAGGGAGCAATCAGTGAGTTGAGTTCCCTCGCTGATCAGGTCCTGAACGGTCTGGTGACCGATCAAAGACTTAGGATTTGATTTCCGCGGTTACTGTTCACTCAGACATGGACCGATCAGGCTAGAGCCTGATCGGACAGTGTCTGTCCTGATCGGTCTAGTGACCGATCAGGCTTCACTCTGATCGGTTTGGTGACCGATCAAGCTTGTGTCGCCGAGAGAGTTGGGAGTCCCAGCTAAGCGGTGGATCTGTCTGGTGACCGACCCACGAGCCCTGGATCGGTTCGGTGACCGATCACTTTAATTCAAATTGCACTGTCAGACGCTCTGATCGCGTCTGACCGTATCTGATTCTCTGCATTTGATCCCTGATACTTGATTTACTAAGTGATATGCTGTTCTAATTCTCTAATTAAGCTGCAGGTGACAGGGAAGGATTCAAACACTCAAGGAGAGTCAATGGAAGCCTTTTCTTGGAGCAGGTTTGTCCGTTTTCCATCTCAGGTTGCAACGGGCACTGGCGCTGGCTGGAGCTGCTGACTGGGGCTGGTCTGAGGGAAGCTCAGGGAGTCCAGAAGAGCTCAGTGGTGGCTGGTGGTTGCAGGTGAGCAGCTGGAGGCTGCAGTGAGATGTTGTCACCTGGCGCTCAGTTGAGAAACAAAAGGGCGTAGTGGAGTGTTCGGTAGAACAACTTTCTGGCTTGAGTTCTTGCTGCGCAAGTGTTTTCTCCACACCTTGCTTGTGCATTCTGAAGTTCCATCATCTTGAGCAAGCTACTGCAATCTTGAAGCAACCATCCCTTACTTGAGCACTTGGAGGAAGGAACAAGAGGCTTTGAGTCTAACGGCGAGAAGACACGAAGAAAGGGTTCTTGCGTAAGATCGTCGCTGGATGGAGCTCGGAAGAAGCTTGCTGTGTTCTTGTCTGTGCTAAGTGCTAAGTAAGATCTTTCTTGTGTTTCATTGTGCTTAAAACTATATCTTTGATTGAAACGCTGTGGAGAGGTTACTCCACCGAGAAGGAGGTTACTTTCTATCCGGTGTTCACCGGGGCTTGATCTGCCGACGATCAAGGGATCGCCCACCTTAAGGGCACGCCAAGGAGTAGGGGCAAGTTATCCCCGAACCTTGTAAACCCTCTTGTTAGCGTCTTGTATTTGCGCTTAGCTTAGGGTTTTGGTTTTCAGCATACTCTGTTTCTATTCTTTCCGCTGTGCTACTAAACGGTTTAAGTGCAGAATTTTGATAAGTGCTAAAGTTCAAGTGATTGGCTATATTCACCCCCCCCCTCTCTATCCATCCGAGTTCCAACATTGACAACATTTCCCAACAGGTTGTCGAAGTCATTCGGCGGCTTCCTGTTCAATGAACGGAAGAAGGCGCCTTCTTGTAGCCCCTGGGAGAACAGACTGATCAACACCTCGGGCGTGGCGGTCGGCACGTCCAGGGTCACCCCGTTGAATCTTTTGATGTAGGCTCGGAGTGATTCCTTTGGGCCTTGCTTCAGCGCGAACAAGTTGAGACTGGTCTTATGGTGCCTCCGACTGCTGGCGAAATATTGCAAGAATAGCCTCCTGAGCTCCTCAATGCTCGACATGGATCTATTCGGGAGCTGGTCGAACCATCGTTGGGTCGGCCCCGACAACGTCGTCAAGAAAGCTCGGCACTTCACGCCCTCGGGGTATTGGTGAAGTAGGGCGGCACTTTTGAACTTCATAAGGTGCTCCTCGGGGTCGCTCGTTCCTGAGTACTCCGGTATGGTGAAGAACCGGAGATGGTTAGGGACCGGATCCTCGAGAATCTGCGAGGAGAAAGGGCAGCGCACTATGGAAGCCGGCAATGGATCGGCTGGGGCATTTCCCTTATCCAGGCGCGGCTAATGCGTCTGACTGGATGTAGATGCTTTAGCAGGATTTGAGTGAGCCTCATCACCTCAGGTTCGGTAGAAAGCAGCAGGGAATGAGACCGAGCCACCTTCTGGTCGGGCGGCATTTCCCCGACCCGCCGAGTTGCCTAACGCCGACAATTCGGGAAACCGAGTCGCCGGGCTACTTGCGTGGAGAGGCAACTGGGGGGTCTTCTGAGCTCGAGCGGCCAACAGGAGCTCGTACTCTTCTGGAGTGATTGTCACCGTCACTCGGTTGGGATCTTTCATCCTATGCTCTCGATCAGACGGAAGGTCCTCCTTCTAACGCCAAATATGATCCTATCGCAAAGCAAGGTGGACTCCCAAGAGTGAGATTGACCTGAGCACTGCTGATGTTGGCTCCTAACTGCAAGAAAGATGACCGTCAGCATCCCACTGGGAGAAGTCCCCGGCAAGGCCATTCGACGATCAAGTCAGTCTCCGGTGAAAGAAAGAAAATAGAAGAACTAAGCACTGTAGCAAAAATTCTATTGCGCGTACCTGCGTGTGAAGTACAGAGGACCTTATATAGTCGAGGGAGCCAACAGTTTTTTCCTCGCGTCTGCCACCTTTTTGCCTCATGTGGGGATAGGATCAGGGGTACTGTCAGCTCGTCGACCGACACCGACCGACGCTGCCCAGTCTGATGCGGGCAGGGGTCGTTGTGGTACGGAGTGCCAGGGTATGTCAGGAAAGTACTGTGTCAACGGGATATTCATGATTCGAACATGAGTGGTGTCAGACCTGAGCCGTCCTACGCTGATTCTCGTACCACTTTTGCCAGTATAGTGTCAAGGAGTGGGTGTTCTCTAGGAAAATGACAATTCCCGAGCTGGGTCACCGACCGGCTGACCCAAGTGAGACCTCACAAAGCAGTCAATGTCACTTGGGCTAAGCAAGGGGCAATCCGAGTCTGTGCAATCTGAGTCTTTGGTGTGCTCGGCACTCGGATTCGGCCAACACGATTCATCCTTATGACATATGACTAGAAGACCTCGAAGGGAGTCGAATGGCTACTGGATGTGTGTTGACAGGTGACCCTAAGCCCGACACTCGGTATCTCTCGCTGGGGCAACTTTAGACCGTATTAGGCTGGTCTCCCACTCGGGCATCCCGACCCGAGTGGCCTGCAGTGCCACATCGGGCTATCGAGGCCTTTCCTTCAATGATTTGTCTTCCTACGGTGCTACGTGGCCCGACCAGGCTACACCTGGGCTAAGTCGGGATCAACGGGTTCCTAATCGGTTTAAGATTAGGTTTAGTGATTTTGTTTATGGTAGAATTGACTATAATTCTTGTGTTATATGTTGTAGGATTCTAATTTGAAGTAGACTCTTGGACGTGAAGACATTTAACATAGATCTACATATCAAACGGCTATTTCTACCTTGTCTTCTTTAGCATCTTGATCCTAGTGCATGAGTTATGGATTTTTACTAGTAACCTTATTATCTTGACTCCATTCCTATAGTGCTTAAGCTTGATACTTAGTTGCTTGATCTTGGAATTGATTCAATTCTTATCCATGCAGTCTCATTTTAACTATCCATGTTTTGTAGTTGTACACACGTATGTGGTTTGTGTTGTAGATTTTGGGCTATCCATGTTATATAGTTGTACACATGTATGTAGTGTGTATTGTAGATTTTGGCTATCTATGTTTTATAGTTGTACACACGTGTGTGGTGTACTGTAGATTTTGGCTATCCATGTTTTGTAGTAGTGTGGTGTGTACTCCTGATAGTTTATCTTGCTAGTGTGATTGTATACAGCTGCATAGAGATCATATACTCCTATTGATATAGTTGTTTACTAATAAGTGGCATTGCACTGTTCATTTCCTATCAACTATATCTCCCATTTGTGGATGAAAGAGTCATCAGGGATTGTTAGTATTGCCTGTCGACTATGTCTCCCATTCGTGGTTGAGAGAGTTACAAGTGACCGTTAGTATATCCTATTGACCATGTCTCTCCTTCATGGTTGAGAGAGTCGTTAGTGATTGTGATATTCTTGCTGCATTGTTAGTATGAGTTGCTATACCTTGGGACTCCCATGAGGTCATTTGTGGTAGAGTATTCTCCCACATCCCGAAGCTAGATAGCTACATTTGATCTACCCAGGAGGCCATTCGTGGTAGAGCATTCTCCTACAAATATGGATCCTGCATTTCGGACTGGCTATAAGGCTATTCGTGGTAGAGTGTTCTCTCGTAGTCCATAGCTAGATGATTAGATGTCTTGGTCATTTGTATTTCTTGTGATAGAGTATATCCTGTTGACCATGTCTCCCATTTGTGAGTAAGAAGGTCATTAGTGATTGTGCTATGTTTATTGCATATGGTTGTGATATGTTTGCTACATTGTTATTATGTGATTATTATACCCGGGGTTGCTCATGAGGTCATTCGTGGTAGACCATTCTCCCGTAGCCCATAACTAGATAGTTACATCCTATTTGCCCATGAGACCATTCGTAGTAGAGCGTTCTCCCACAGTCTATAGATAGATAGCTACATGTCTTGGTTACTTGTATTTCTTGTGCTAGTATGATTTCTCACTTGGATGATTATTCTATTAGGTGTACTTGCACATGCTTATGAGGTGCGGTAATCATGTTAATTATTGCTATCATTGCTCATTGTATATACTACATGGCTAAGAAGGTTGATATATGTAGTTGATACTTATGTTTATTATCTGTTGATGAGTATTACCTTTGAGACTATATACCCATGCTCTCCTTACTCTTAGTCATGTACTATCTTTTTTTATACCTACTGACTCATTTGGACTCACCAGCCCATTTGATTTCTTTCCCCAAGTAGCAAATAAAGGATTTATGGAGTCACTTGGAGGTCTTGTCTATCTATCCCACGTCACGGCGAGAGTTTCCATGTTATTTCGTTTTTGCATTTTGCTTATAATTTGGTTTTTGGTACTCATTTCATATAATAATGAACTTGTGTATGGACTTTGGAGTTGTTTGTGGATTTTGCCATCGTTGGATATTTTCTGTTGGTTATGATACTTGTTATGTTTAAACTATGCTGACACATAGTCTATTCAATTTATGTTGAGTGGATTTTATATGATTTTATACTTGTCAGTGGGTTATTATTAACTAGCGTGGTTTGTGTTTGTACCAATTGTGTGGATTGTGTCATGTTGTTATCACATATTGTCACATGGGGGTATCATTCGTATCGTCGGACATGTATAGCTCTAGGGTGTGATAATTTATTGGTATCAGAGCCACAGGTTGCGAAACCTATTTATTTGTTTTCATGTTTCAGATTTCGTGGTTTATTTCTCGATGTGATTTTTGAGTTTTGGGACTAGGCAATGACAAAACATCTTTGAGCTATAGGAAGTAAGGTTTTATAATTGTTAATCTATACTTCTGTTAGTACTTATCTATTTGTCTGTAACAGGAATGACATGTGGTGGGTCAATCATTGCTTGTGGTCGTGGTCTGGGTCGATGATGGAAACGACCTCTTGAGTTGATGGGACCTGAATCAGTTGTCAAAGAGGCGAATTCTTCTGGAGTTTCGTCAAATAGCAGAGGATAGTTCCATTAAATTTCTACTAGAGATCATGGGCTACAGTCTCAAGAAATTCCAACGCCTGCTACTACCAGCTTGGGTAAAGGATAAAGCCCATATACGATTGTTGTCTGGGTTAGTGAAGGATCGATTTATTCTATTTCACGGAGATTCTGACCCTAGGATTCCTCGTGTTTGATTAGATAACCTAAAAGGCACATTTGAGTACATGACCCGCACTTGGTGGAACTAGCTGCATACCATCTATGGGATCAGGCCGTTACTTGATAGAACATGCAGAAGATAATTTTTGGGGATCATCACATCACTTGGTCTCTATTTCAAGATGTATTTAAGAGGTAGTACTTTACCGCTCCATTCTGCATGGCTCATCGTCAGAAATTTCTTAACCCCAAGTAGGGTGATCATGTTATGATGAAGTACAATGCAGAATTTAGTCGACTCGTTGAATTTGCCCTCATCTTATGGCTCAGGACTGCGATCAAATTTTCAGTTCACTCAAGGCCTTGCAACATATATTTGGATCAGGATGTTAGGATCTCTATCAGCACTTATTAGGAAGCATTGGATCGAGCCATATTTATATAGATGACTCAACAACAAGGGTCACAGGAGAAGGGAAATGATAAGCAGCCATCTCAAAATATACCTCCAATAAGAAGCATTAGGTTGCTAGACATAAAAGAGAAGACATAAACTAAGGCTCAGGAGTTATTACTTGAGGGTTTTCTCAACCACAGAAGTTAGGATGATCATCATCACTATCTTCTCATTCCCATCAACAGAATCAGAAGAATGATGCTAGTATGACCAAATGTGTTTAGTGTGGTTCCAGAAGTCATGCCAAACTCGTTTCCCTTTGGACCTGGTTATATGCTTCTACTGTATACTTCCAGGGCATGCGCCGAGATTATGGCTTGAAGGCACAACTGGAGACTACTGATGCTGCCCCTCAAGGGGGACGACCCACTCAGTCTTAACCATAAAGAGGAGCTCAAAAGACTTAGTACTCTTCATATTAGCAATGACCATTACCTCCACAGGCATAGGTATGCTATATCCAAGGACAAGAACATACAACGATACCTGCAACTACACAGTACCCTTCAACATACTCTTTCTATCAAGCATATCCAACATGTAGTACTTACCTCCTTCACCTTGGTTGTATTTGTCGCCCCAACCTCAATCTTATCAGTCGACTATCGTTCCTCTGATTCATCCTTAACCCATTCCAGAAATGCCACCGCTGAACTAAGAGGTTGGATGTGTCTATGCAATTACTCAAGAGGAGACACAGCGGACCGAGGGATCAATCTTTCAGGGTATTATTTTAGTTTATTCTGCTCTTGTAGATTTGTTGATAGATAATACTAGTTCACACTCATTTATATCTCGAGTGTTGTGGGAAAGATTCGTAGAGTTCCTGCACTCAGATCGCATGGATTAGCTATATCTCTATCATCTGGAGAAGTGTTGAACATCAATCAGGAAGTCAAGGAATTCCCCTTGAACTTTGATAGGCATACACTCGTGGTGGATGTTCAACTGCTTGAAATGGTGGAACTTCATATCATCTAAGCATGGATTGGTTGGCCACATACCATGCTAAATTTGATTGCCGAGCAAGAGTAGTCACCTTCCGACCTTTGAAGCAACCCTTTTGGGAATTCATTGGGACCAAAGATGATGAGATTTCACTTATCACAACACTATAATCTCAGAGAGTATTATCCCATAGTTGTCAGGGAAACCTACTATCGTTGATAAAGGCTGATAAGGTTGGTTCTTCACAACTCCTGGACATTTGTAAAGTTCGAGAATATTCAAATGTCTTTCTAGAAGAACTCCCTAACTTGCCCCCCAAAAAGCAAGTAGAATTTACAATTGAGATGATTCCGGGTACAACATCGATATCAAAGACATCATACCATATGACACCAAAGGAACTTGAAGAGCTAAAGATACAACTACTAGAGTTATTAGATAGAGGATTCATTTGTCCTAGTGTTTCCCCTTGAGGAGCTTCAGTACTCTTTGTCATAAAGAAGGATGGATCACTAAGATTATGTATAGAGTATCAACAACTGAATGCAGTAGCCATCAAGAATAAATATTCTCTGCCATGGATATAGAAGACTTGATTAGCTCAAGGACACCGTGTATACTCTAAGCTTGACTTACGCTCAAGCTAGCATCATCTTAGAGTAAGGGATGCAAATGTATAGAAGTCAACATTCCTATTCTGGTATGGACATTATGAGTTCTTTGTAATATCTTTTGGGGTTACCAATGCTCCAGTTGTGTTCATAGACTTGATAAACTGTGTATTCCCAGAGTATTTGGATTAGTTTATCATTGTTTTCATTGATAACATTTTGTTATATTCCTAGTGTGAAGTAGAGTACGAAACCATCTTCGCATAGTTTTGGAGATGCTTCAAAGAGAACATCTCTATGCAAAGTTTAGTAAATGTGCATTTTGCCTGTCATTTGTGGAATTTCTCGGACATATTGTTTCTAGTAGGTATATTAGTGGATCCTTAGAAAATATAGGCCATTACTAGCTGGGAGCAGCTGAAGTAGTTTCCTGGGATTGGTTGGATATTACCGAAGCTTTGTAAAGGGTTTTCTAGTATTGATACACCGTAAACTCAAATGATCAGGAAGGGAATGAAATTTACTTGGACAAAAGCCTGCGAGGTAAGTTTTTAGGAGCTTAAACAAAGACTGATAGTTGCACCTATCTTAGTACTTTCCTATAGTGATGACAGATTCATGCTTTACATAGATGCATCATTCCAGCGGTTAGGCACAATTCTGATGCAACACGAGCGAGTAGTATCATATGCGTCTTACCAGTTGAAGGATTATGAAAAGAATTACCTTGTTTATGATATGGAGTTAGCGGCGATCATCTTTGCTACAAAAATGTGGAGGCATTACTTGTATAGAATCACTGTCGAGATTTTAATGGATCATAAAAGCCTTAAGTATTTGTTTACCCAAAAGGAGTTGAACCTTAAATAGAGAAGATGGATGGAATTTTTGAAAGATTATGATTGTACCATCAACTATCATCCAGGAAAAGCCAATGTGGTAGCAAATGCTTTGAGTAGAAAATCACAAGAGGTTCTAGCTAGTCACTAAATGGTTCTGGCTAGTCACCGAATAGCGGTTATAGAGTTGGCACAGAGATTCTCAAAATTGGAACTAGTAGAACGGGACAAATAAAGTGAGGGATATTAGTATCCATGGTTGCTCAATCACCTATAGTTGAGCGAATTAAGGCAACACAAGGTAGTAATTGCCCGGTAGCTCAGAAACCCCCTAGTCGATTGGAGAGGGTCAAATATGATATTGACTCGAATTTCTCAGTTTGCTAGATAACATTACATCCCAGTTGCTTGAAAGAAGCTCTAGTTGCCCCGACCCTGATATGGTCGCTTGGACCCTCTGAAATCCTTCTTCAAAAGTTATCATCAGCCAATTATCTCGGACTCCCTCTTGTCGTTAAACTTTGCTTTTTTTGCAATTGTTACACATTATGAGTATGATGGAAAATGCAAAGTTACTTGCACTTACTTTGGGTATAGATTTTATGCCCCCAGCTGACTCATATAGACTGAGGTGTCAAGGTATAGCTCCCAAATGATTCTACTTAGACTTGTTTGCCATGCTTCAACTCCTAGCTTACTCCACTTGGAGTTTGATTCACCTAACACTAATCTAGAACTTTGTTTATAAAGCATTCAACTCTCATCTGGCTCTACTTGGACTTGATTCACCTAACACCCAGCTAGGACTTTGTTTGTCAAGCTTTCGGCTCCCAACTAGCTCCACTTGGACTTGATTCACCTAGCACCCAGCTAGGACTTTATTACTCGGTTTCCACCCAAAACTTAGCTCATGCTTGACTCCCAATCAGGTCTTCAGTTGTTTAGTTCCACTAGGACATAGCCACAACATGATTTACTACCAGGATTTAATCACTTGTCAAGAAATTTGCACCTGCACACTTAACACAAAATGTTAGTTCACAGCTTACCTAACTTTAACATTAGTGATACATCAAAACTCTGGGTTAAATGTTGTATTCTCAACACCAACAATAAAAAATAATAATAATTAAAATATATTGAAAGGGGGTTGACACATTCGAGGGATAACATTTAATGTATCAAATTGTGTATTTGAGGCATTATTAGAAATCAATGACTTAATTATGATTAACTTGATTGTTACTAGCTTGTTATCCATGATTTAAATGATCCATGTCATGTTTTATGCATGCTTGCTCTATTAATTCTTATGCCCACAATGTTTACTATTCATATGTTAAATTTTAATATTAGAGAGCATAATATTAGAGAGGAAAGTTTAGGTAAAAAAGGATTTGATCTTGATAAATAGTATCAGAAAGGGTCAATATGATAGTTGGCTAAGGAAGCTTCATGTCTAGTTGAATGATGAAAATTCTACCTGATGCAATTGACTGAATAGATCCAGTTGAAGTATCTTAAATTGGTCTGTTCTAATTAGACCTAAGACTTAGTATTAAATTTCTTAGGCTTGTTACTTTGGAAAAGCTTTGTTTAAGGCACCTAACTATTTTAAGAAATACCCTTGAGACTCATCACAACTCGAAAGTGTATTCTAAAAACATTTCTTAGGGGGATCCAAAGTTAAGTTTGAATCTAACACAAAATCAAGCTACCTTTGAAAAATCAAATGTTTAAATTAATCACTTAAATTTTGAAAAATACACATCTCACAAAAATTATAAAGTTACCATGTATTATGTGTACTGAGACACACAGAATAGATGAAATGTTAGGACATATAAATTAGAATTATTTTAAAAAGATTTTCAAAATTTATAGAATTATTTTCTTAAACATTCATTTACACAGCAATGTTCAATGAATTGTCATGATTGTCTGGTTGTAAAACTATTTGTAAATATTTCAAAAACCTACTTATGTATTTTAAAAATGAAAATTGTTGACCCATACTTAGCTTCTAACTAATTTAGGTCATTCATAAACTCCTACACCCCTAGGCATCTAGGTCAAAAGGTTTAACCCTAGGGAGTATTAGGTTAAAGGCACTAAAAATAAAATAGGGTTTTGCGACGAAATTAAAAAAGAAATCACAGTAAAATTTTCTATGACGAAATTTTTTTCGTCACAAAAAAAATCGTTATCAAATTCTGCGATAAAAATAATAAATTCGTTGCAAAATATATGATGAATTTTATTTTCGTCGTAAAATTAGTTGTAATTTCGCGACAAAATTTAAATTCATCGTAAAATTTACAAATGTAAATCTGTGACGAATTTGTTTTTCATTCTAGATTTAATGGCGAATTTCATATTCATATCAAATTTTGCAACAAGAATAAATATTTGTCGCAAAATCACAAATTATAAACTCGTGATTTTGGTGACAAATTATGAAATCAACAACGAATTATGGACGTTGCCGCTGAATTTTGGCGATAAATTCCATAATTCATTGCCGATTTGGCAATGAATTCTGGAATTTGTCGCCAAATTTTGGCGTAAAATTTGCAACGAATTCATAAATTCGTTAAAGAAGTACGATATACAGTAATTATTATAAATTTTGATAAGTTGGCGACGAAAATAATTTCATTGTTAAATTCATCACAAAACAAAAAAAGTTTTAAAAAAATAATATTTTTGTAGTATATCATTTTAATACAATAACTATCAACCTGTTTACAAACATACAAAATTCTAACATCAAATTTACAAATAATCCATATATGAAACATCCTAATACATCAAAATACATCACATAACCAATAGTAATCCTTATATCCTTACATCATCTCGTAACATCCAAATACATCACATAAACAAATACATTCATATATTCTTTCATCATCAATCCATATCATCATCTCGTAACATCCAAATACATTACATAACCAAATACATTCATGTATCCTTTCATCATCAATCCATATCAAACGTCTAAATACATCATCTAAATCCATACAAACATATCACCAAAAATATGAAATGAATCTATACATCACTAACCATCATCTCGAAATATGAAATATCGATATATCACCAAAACATAAATGTCCTCAAGATGCGCTCTCTTCTCCTTCTTCCAAAATTCGTTGCTTCTTGCATAAAAATAAACAACAGACAATATCATTGTAAATAAAAAAAAACATATGTGAACACAAAACTTAATTCTTCTTCGGACATTGAATTTCATTTTGTCTCCTCAATCTTGTTAGAAACAAATGAACAATATTCATAAAAAAAATATAAAAATGACACAATCAAATAATTGTTCAAACATACTCCGTCGCCACCATTGCCATCGCCACCAATAGCAAAAGAATTAAGAGAAACCTAACTGAAGATGTCTCGTAATAAAATCTTGTCGTTGTTGCATAGCTCTCATTTGTTCATCTTTTTCCAAGAGTATAACCTTTAATTGTGAAACCTCTTCAGTTAAGTTAGTGATCTAAGTCGCGACTTCTAGTAAGGTGGAAAAGGATTTACCTCATCATATTTTTCCTATATTATAATAACAAAAATTAAAATAAATTTTACGATGAATCTAGAAATTTGTTGCCAATTTTACGATGAATTTCAAATTCGTCGCCAATTTGTGACGAATTTGAAAATTCGTTGCAAAATTTATTTATTTTTAAGAAACTAAAATATGTTCAAAATGACACAAATGGACCTACAGAAGCTTAAAATGACATGGAACAAGTTCCTATGTGATCGAATCGATTTTCTGATGACATGAATGACTTCAAACACAAATTTCACCTAATACATTTAGATCTATTATTTATTTAACATGAATGAGTTTGAAAATATAGTTTTGTTATTCTAAAAATTAGTTATCTCAATTTATTGGGTGAAATTCATGTTTGAGGCAATTTATGTCATGAGGACATCGATACTGTTAGAATTTGATGACCCGAATTCAGTTTGATCCGTTAATTTATTATTAGATATTTTCTTATTAATATGTTAATTAACATATTCTTTATAAATCTGTTAATTAACAGTTTCGTTATTATTTTTTTTTGACTAAGTATCCTAAGGTCTCTATAAATTGTGTATCTCATGGACAAGTTTAATCAATCAATGAAGAAAGTTAATTTGTTATCTCTTCTTTCTTTCTCTCTACCTCTCTTTTCTCTCTACTTCTCTTTACTTATCAGAGTCGCCGACTTTGTATTCCACTGTTCATAGTGATTTTTTCTCCTCTGCCCGTGGTTTTTTCCCGTCAAGGGGTTTCCACATAAATCTGGTGTGTTATCTATTGTTCTTGTTGTTGTTTTTCGTACTAATCTCGTTTTCAAGTGGTATCAGAGCAAGGTTGGTTTTGATTTTGTGGATTTCAACCGGGATTAATGACAACGGCAAACATGAAATATGATATTCTGCTTTTGGATCGCAACACTAGGTTTACGCTGTGGCAGGTTAAGATGCGAGCGGTGCTAGCACATCTGGACTTGGATGACGCACTGTTCGGGATAGACAATATGCCCTCAACATGTACAAAGGAGGAAAAGGAACAGAAGTCTGGTGAGGGTGATGTTGCCGAAAATCATAGTAATGGTGAACTTCTCGTTGCCTCTGATGCTGATTTGAAGTAGAGTGAGGAATGAATTCTTGATTCTGGCTGTACGTTTCATATGTGTCCCAACTGGGACTGATTTTCAACATATGAAACGGTTTCGAGTGGTGCCATTTTGATGGACAATAATGCATCCTGCAGAATCACTGGTATTGGTATGGTCAGAATTAAGATGTTTGATGATGCCATTCGGACACTTGGTGATGTGAGGTACATCCCTGATTTGAAGAGAAATCTGATCTCTTTGAGTATTCTTGATTCTAAAGGGTACAAGTACACTGGTGAAGGTGGAGCTGTGAAGATCAGTAAAGGGTCTCTTGTTGTGATGAAGGGACTAAGGAGAACCGTCGGTTTATATGTTCTGCGGGATCCACAATAATAGGTGATGTTGCCGTCGCAAGGTCGTCTATGTCTGATTCTGATGTTACAAGACTTTGGCATATGCGTTTGGGTCATATGAGTGAGAATGACATGGTTGAATTGAGCAAGAGAGAAATTCTTGATGGTCAAAATATTACAAAGCTAAAGTTCTGCGAGCACTGTATTTTTAGCAAGCAGAAAAGAGTCAAGTTCTCAGTTGGCATTCATAACACAAAGGGTATGCTAGACTACATTCACTCTGATTTGTGGGGGCCTTCTAGAGTACCATCTAAAGGTGGTGCGCTCTATATGTTGACTATTATTGATGATTTCTCAAGAAAAGTTTGGGCATTCTTTTTAAGACATAAGAGTAATGTTTTTACTACCTTTAAGGAGTGGAAGGTCATGATTGAGAAGCAGACAGGGAGGCAATTGAAACATCTTCGAACTGATAATGGATTGGAGTTTTGTTCTGATGAGTTTAATGTCTTATGCAGAGCTGAAGGTATTGTGAGACATCATACAGTTCGGTATACTCAACAGAATAGTGTAGCAGAGAGGATGAATAGGACTTTGATGGAGAAGGTGCGTTGTATGCTTCTTAATGCTGGGCTACCGAAGTTTTTCTGGGCAGAAGCCGTTGCATATGCCTGTTATCTTGTAAATCGCTCTCCATTAATTGCTATTGAAAGGAAAACTCCACAAGAGGTATGGTCTGGTACTCCTGCTAGTTATTCTGATTTGAGAATTTTTGGATGTCTTGTGTATGCTCATGTTGATAATGGGAAGTTGGAGCCTCGTTCGGTGAAGTGCATATTTATAGGCTTTAGACAAGGAGTGAAGGGATACAAACTTTGGTGTCCAAAGACCGGGAAAGTCATCATTAGTAGAGATGTTATCTATGATGAGACTAGCATGTTTCAAGGGTTTCCATCTAAAACTCTTTCTGAGGAAGATAAGCAGAAGACAAGCACACAAGTGGAGATTGGGTCGATGTCTATAGAGACTACTCCAGAGCCTATTTTAGATGTTGTGGATGGAATGAGCTCATCACAAGCACCTTCACAATATTCTATTGCGAAAGATAGGTCTCAGAGAGAAATTAGACGCCCTCAGAGATATGCAGAGACTGATTTGGTCGCTTATGCTTTAAACGTGGCTGAGGAGATTGATTCTGGTGAAGAACCTGAGACGTATTCAGAAGCAATTAGCTGCGATAATTCTGGTAAGTGGATAATTGCTATGCAGGAGGAGATGGAGTCACTTGGTAAGAACGACACATGGGACTTGGTGAAATTACCTAAGGGTAAGAATGTTGTTCGCTGCAAGTGGGTATTTAAAAGAAAGAGGGAATACCGGAAGTTGAAGATGTTAGTAGGAGTCCTAGAGCCAATTATGTGATGATTGACTAGGGACATTTTGTATCATATTCTATCATTAATAAAGACATGTTTGGTTATTATACTTACTTTGTATTTGTGCCAAATAACTAAGTATAATAATGTCCTTATGTAGTAGGTTCTTATCTATATTATATCGATTGGTTGAATCGATAGTGAGATGATGTAGAGAACACTACTCTAAATATTCTTAGTCAAGTATTAATATTCCTAGCCAGTATGCCTATCCTCTCCATGCGCTAGCCACAGCATCCGGGTTAGTAGCTCCCGTGATTTATCTCTTTTGTGTTGGCCCTGGGACGGGTTGGCGGAGGCGCTGGGACGAGCAAATCGCCTTTTGCCACTAATTTTATGATGTCAAATTAATGGCTCCGTAAAACTTTACTATTTTGTTTGTTTTGTTCAGTCATCTGATATGCAAAAAGGTGGAACTGCCACCTTAGCGGCCCCTGGTCCCGGGCCCACAAGTGTCCAAAGGGGGTAAATCACGGTTTTACAGGTGGGGTAAGGCGCCTAGGACCGAGAGGATTTAAGCTAGCAGACCAGGTTTTTATCCCGTATGCGACTGGCGACTCTCGAACCTGAGACCTTCGATGCAAGCAGTCAGATGCCTTACCAACCGAGCTAACCCGTGGAGGCTCAGTCATCTGATATGGCTTCATCAGCGAATGGATTGACTACTCTCGGCTCACTTGCTCTCTCGAATAGAAATTTATGTTTGTTATCGAGTTGACTGATTCCTAATTTCAGTCGATTGACGTCAAAATAGAATATCATACTTGATTTGTGGTTTTGGAACTCGTCGTTTGACCAATTGACTGAATAAGCTATTAGTTGATTAACTACAGTATCAATCGATTGACAGTTGTTCGTTACCTGAACATGACTGTTGCCTGATCAAAAAGATCATTTTTATTCTTTTGTTGTTTTTGTTCAACCCTATGTTTTCTAAGACTTCCAATCGACCAATATCCTTACCATGACCTTTTTCAAGATTAAGTCGACTCCTAGGTTTGTTCCACCTATAGCCTAAGTACATGTGCATGCCAAGAAGAAATCATCATTCTTCTAGTCATCCATGCCTAAAAGTTTTATTGACTTCGAGACTTCATTAAACCCTAATTTGTTGAGATTATACACTATAAAGAATTTAGTCTCCAACCTACATGAACTTCCTTATGCCAAGTATCTAACCCCTTAACTTAATTGGGCTTCCATGTGCCAACTATTAGTCTCGTCCACTTACTTAGCCTTCCATTGTTGCTCCTGTAACACTTGTTAAGTTTTCTACTCTGCACACTTACATCTAAGATCGTAATAATTTTCTAACTTAAACTTTACCCCAAATATTAAAATCATTTGCAAACTACATGTTTAAGGCATGTTGCACGGTTGCACCAAGTAAACCATATGACAAAAACATTTGAAATTGAGAGCAAGATTACATTCGAATATTTTTATCCAACCACAAATAGACATACAGAATGGACATATATTTGGTATATCCTTATATTATAATTCGACAAAAGTAGAGATATTGTTCTTTGAAAAAAAAAGAACTGACGATATATCAGTCGCGGGCATCTTTGAGAAGAAGAACCGATTAGCAGACTAATTGTTTGCAATTATGTAAAATTGCCGATTCAGAAATGAGCTTTCTGTCTCTTGCAAACAAGCATGACTTGTGTGCAGGCCAAGTTGCATTTGATGTGCCATTGTGAATCTTCCATGCTTCGAAGAATGTTCTCAAGTCTATAAGCTTTGCTTTTGTGCCAACGCAACAATTCGCATGCACTGTAATCACTTTCCTGAAGTCTCTACTCTTCTGGCAGAAGCCACTGAAGTAATTATTATCCAAGTACTTCACTCTCACACCAAGTTTCCCTATGACACCCTCAATGTTCATCTTAAGTAATACATCCTGATCTTTCATGCCTAATGACCTATTCGTTGCACCATTCCAGTGATCAAACAAGGCTATGGTCCTCTTATTTGCTGAAATGAAATAAAACCCAGTGTTGATAAAGTTGGATGCAGCATCAAATGGTCGTTGGCTGTTGTACTTATCACAGCTTATTTGCAGGTCTTCTCTACCACTCAATTTTGTCAATGGGTTCCTTAGCCAGAGTATATCCATGTCCTAAGAATGATAAACCAAAAAGGAAGAGTTATGTAATCGCACATCGATGATAAGATTTGATATCCAAGGAAATGTACCATTCAGGTGTCACTGAGATGCTATACATCGGATGCAAGCTAAGGTTCCGATTTAACAAAAATAGCAGATTGCTACATGAGTAAGCTTACCGTGAATATGAAGCTATATCCGCGCCTAAGTACTTCTCTGAGGAACTGAGTTCTTCTCCACATCATCTTAATGAAATCATCAGACATGTAAAAGGCCTCCTTGGAGAAACTAGCACTGTCGGAGACCAGGTGATAGCAATGAAGTTGTAAAATCTTACATTGATTGAAGGCCGGCTGATCAACTGCAACAAGGAGAAGGTGATTGATCAAGAATTCAGTCTTCTCTCCTTGGTGCAAGCTCTGGAGGAAGAGATCCAACATGCCATTTTCACCCATGTATGCTTTGTTCAGAATGGCAATGATTAACGTCTTGTTGTCCATTGAGGTTTCTTCCAAGGCTATGTCCAATTCATCTTTCAAAGCATGCTTTTTCTGCAAGTAAACACGCAAGCAGTTGAACCACGTCAAAAATAAGATAATATTTAAACCGTGGGAACTCAACATGCTAATATCCCTATATAGTTCAACAACAAATAGCTCTAGCATTATGGATAAAAAAAATTGTAAATATTGCCAGAATTGTGCATATGGTAAGATATTTATATGGTCCAAACAACCCCTCTTCATAGCTTGATATACGTTGTTTTCATGTAGCGCTACAGTCAACCCTGTTGGAAGGTGGTGGGCTCTCATAGATTTCTAGGAAGAAAAGAGTTGTATTGCAAAGTGACTTGATTTTCAATTTCGTGATACAAGACTATTTATACTACTCAATAAAATCCTCTAGACCACACTTTATTAATTAGATCCATGTATTTATTATAAATAGGTACATGAATTACAAGATTCATGTAAACATGAGGCATTTAGTATGGTTCATGTATTCAAGTTTAACTTTTTAACTTCAACACTCTCCCAAGCTTGAATCTACCAAGCATGAACCTTAGTTTATGAAAATCATCAAACTTAAGTGGTTTTGTACAAATATCAGCAATTTGATTTATAGTCTTCACATACAGATCAACTTCGTTCTTTTCAATGCATTATTAAATAAAATGATATCGTCTGTCAATGTACTTGCTAAGATTCTTTCTCAAATTTTGAGATGACTTGTTATCAATCATATCTCTATAGCATCTTCTTGCCCCCAGGGGCAAGTTAGGCCCTAAAGTTCGAAATTCAGTTACGGCTTATTATCAGAAAATTTTCCCATTAATGTATAGTGGATCTGAGAATGTTGGTTGTCAAAATGGGTCTCTATGTGCACTTCCCCAATTTATCCTAGCAGGCAGTGGAAAACTTCCATGGGATTGAGCCGGTTGCTAAAGGTTCGACGTTACCTAACCTAGTTAATCATTTTTTATAGCATCTTCTTACTCCAAATGAAATTCCTTTAAGAATCTTCTTAACTATATAGAAGTAGCTACAACACACACAGCTTCACAATTGAAAAGTGTCACAATAGTTTGCTTTTTTATCTCCATGAAATTGCATTATTTCCCAAAAGAATACGAAACCAATTGTGTTTTTTCTATCATCATCCCGCAAAATCGTTATCACAATAATCCATCAATTTGTAATTGCTAGAGGATGAATAAAGAATCTCATAATCAAGAGTACCTTTAATAAGCGAAGTATCCCTTAGCTATCAACATATGAAATTCAATTGGATTCTCTATAAATCGACTCATAACTCCAATTGCAAAATAAAATGTCAGGTCTTATACAACTCAAGTATCTTAAGCTCCAATAAGACTTCAAAATATAGTTGGATTAATCTTTTCTTCTCTTTCTTTACTTTGAATAGTGTGCTCCAAATTACATAAGGGTATTAACTAATTTGCAATTAAGCATGTTGAATTTCTTGAGCTCAGTCAACTTTAACCTATCAAGGCTTCCACTTGCCAAGAGTTCACTCTTTTATGACTTCAGCCTTTCCTTGCATCTAATTAACCTTGGTTTGCTAGGACTTCATTACTTGCTAAGCATCATATCCTCCTCGACTTGCCTCAACTTTCAACACTTGTCAAGCATTTAATTCTCCTTCACATGTCTACCTCGATTTCATCATGACCTACCTAGACCTTCATCACTGCCAAGGATCTAGTCCTTCATGATCTACTTGTACTTCCAATGCTTACCAAACATTTAGTATTTGACTATTTAGACTTCCAATCACTTGGCAACATCAGCTAAACTCAGGGTTCTAAATATTGCGGCCTAGGTGGCCTCCTAGGCGCTCGACGGTTGCTGGCTGCCCGGAAATCCCCTCTGCGGCTAGCCTAGGAAGCTGAACCGCCTTGGCGGCCCTGTACGGTCAGGCGCAGCAGAAATTTTTATTTTAAAGCCCTAAAAATCTAAATCTCGTCGATTCATCTGTCAACAGCACGCAGTTGGACACCTCTCATCTCTTCAGAAGTTGATCGCAGGTATGTTTTCTAGTTTTCGATTACATTTTTTCCCCTCCCACTACTATTCCAACATCGCTGGACACTTCGGCGATGCCGGATGTGTCGTAGAATGCTTCTGACACAGCAATGCCTCCGACAACGCATCCTGTGCCGCCGGAAGCGTCCCGCGACACGTTCGATGGTGGTAGAGGCGTCACCATCAAATGTGTCGCATGACACATCTAGCATCACGAGGCACATCTGTCGGTGCCGAACAGTCGCTGGAGGCATCCGGCTCCCGGAAGCCTCCGTCGCCGAGTCCAGCAACGTCGGGTGCGTCTGACACCGCCGACAGTGTCGCAATGCTAGCGGCATCGGCGACACTGTTTTTTTTTGTTTTTTCTAATTATATTATTTATTATTTATATTTATTTAATTTAAACATTTCCTCAAATAAATGGGTAATTTGAATTGGCTTCTTGAAATCTTAATTAAATTATCTCAAAAAACTATATAAAAATATATTTAAATTAATTTTTTAAATTTTATTAATATTTTTATATTCTAATAATTTATATTTAAAATTAAAAAATTCTAATAAATCTTATTAATTATATAAATCATATTTGTATTTAAAATTTTAAATATTTTAATAAATTTTATTAATTCATATAAATCAAATTTATATTTTGATAATTTTATTTTACTGATTTATATTTTTTTATTAATTGATTTCAATGATCTTAGGTCTTACAATCCAAATATTTTTCTTAGATTTGTTATTATTTAATATTTATTAATAATGCTAAAGTTCTTAAATTTATTTTTAAATTACTTTTCAGGTTATCACAATTATAATAACAAGCAATACATTTCGACAGCATTAGTTACTCAATCCGAATCTGGGATTCTTAGAAGAAAGTCAAATAGCATCAGATGAGAGTTTGGGATATTGATTGATCCTAAGAACATCGACAAAATTAAAAGCAAGTTATGTGGAAAAATAATGTCGGGGGAGTATATAGGATCAAGGTGCACATAGGAAATATACCTGAAAATATATCTGGTTGTCGAAAAGCATCTCAAAGATAAAAATAAATGCAAATATGCTATTTTAGAAGGGAGGAACAGAAAAAAAACAAAATAAAAGAAGAACAAAGTTGTAGAGCAAAGGAGACTATTTCTCCTGATGAAGAAGAAGGTTCTGAAATTGAAGTAATAGATCCATCTAAAAAACCTCTTCCTCTTGGCCCTATGGATAGATTTGCATCAATAATTGCTCCAGAAAATGTAGGTTCAAGTGGGAGTAAAGTGTTTCGCCAAAAAAAAATATAAATGAGGCTCTTTTCAAAGAGAGAACCCAACAAGTTCAACAATATATTGGGAGATGGGTTTACGAAAATGGAATCTCATTCAATACTATTGATAATGATAACTTGAAGCAATTAATGAAAGTAGTGAATCAATTTGGACCACGATTCAAGCCTCCAACTCAATATTAACTTAGTGAACCATTGTTAAAGGACGAAGTTGAAAGAACAAAACAACTGTTGCAGAAACATGAAGAAGAATGGGTGCTCGATCATGACAGATGCATGGGGTGATAGAAAAAGAAGAAACATCTTAAATTTGTATGTTAATCGCAAGGAGGGTACTACATTTTTAGAGTCTAAGGAGTGTTTAGATGAGACACATACATTTGAACTTATTTTTGAGTAAGTTGACAAGTGCGTTGAACAAGTAGGAGCTCAGAATATTGTTCAGATTGTAACAGATAATGCACCAACAATATGGTTGCAGCTAAATTGATGAAGAAAAGCGTCTTGGGATCTTTTGGAGTTCATGTGAAACTCGTCCTGTTAATTTCATGCTTAAAAGTAGTGACAAGCTTCCACGATATAAAAAGGTTATTAAGCAATCCAAATCTTTTACTATTTTCATTTATGCTCACCATAAGACTTTGTCATTGATGAAAAGTTCCACAAAGAAGAGAGACATAGTCCGGCCAGGCGTTACCAGGTTTGCATCAAATTTCCTCACATTACAAAGTTTGATTGAAAAAAAAAAGTAAGTTTAAGGTTCATGTTTATAAGTGATATATGAGAGACATGTAAATAGTCAAAGACAAATAAAGAGAAATTGACTTATTCTGCTGTGATGAACATAAGTTTTTAGAATGGTGTGACACTTTGTTTGAAAATATTTGCTCCTTTGGTAAGAGTTCTTCGATTGGTAGATGGAGATAGAAAGTCATCAATAGGGTTTCTATATGGGGAGCTTCTTCAAGCTAAAGAAGATATCAAGGTAGCCCTGAACAATGTGGAATCAAATTATCAGCCTATCATACCTATTATTGAATCAAAAATGAAGGATAGACTTGATACATCATTGTCGGTGATCGTGCGGTCGGCAAGATAGGAGTGAATTGCCCCCGCAAAGATAAAACTGATCTCTTGTTCTTGCTCAACAAAGATAACGATTAGCTCACAATAATAATAATAACATAAGAATAAACTAAACAAAAATGAAAAGAGACACGACTAATTTTCTTGGTTTGCAACCACGAAGGTTGCTAATCTAAGCCAAAATGTAGCTCGATTCTCCTGAATAACTCCTTCAGGCAGAGAAGCCTCTTACACGAAAGTAGAACTCAAAAAATAGAGAAAACAGAGATGAAAATCGTTTATAGTTGATTGTTGTTTTGGAACTGAGCTCTGGGAGTCTATTTATAGCCCCGATCAACTATATTTGAATGTTGATGTGGCACAACCAGACGCCCAAGAGCTTGGGGCGCCTGACACATGGCTTGGAAGTTATCCCTTCGCAACGTTCGCAAACAGCTAGCTACGGATGAAACTTTGACATGTAGGGAGCCCGTATGCATAGGGGCACCCAAGAATAAGGGTGCCCGAGAGCATAAGGGCGCCTTCATTCACGGTCGCCCGAGTGCTCTCGGGCACATAAGTAGCTTTCGGTCAGCTTTATGCAAACTGGTCTCCAACAGGTCTTCTTGGGTGATTTCGGGCCTTCCAGAGTCAGGCTCACCGGATCACTCCTCCAGTCTTCTCCTTAAACGTGCTTCCGCCTGGCTTTTCATCCCTCGGGCGTCGTGCGCATCCTTCTCGCTCCACCGGCATACTCTTCGGTAGACCTCCGCGTCTCTCGGATACACCGAGTCCGTTGGCTCCCTTCCCGTGTCATCCTTCTCGACTACTGCGTCTTCCGCTCGACTTCCTGCGCTCCTAAGCTCCTGAGACATAGGGATCAAAACACCATAGGACCTAATTTGACTCGGTTGACCATATCAAAACTTACCAAGGGTACATACAATCTTTCCCTTTTTGATGTGCATCAACCCAAGTTAAGTTAGGGTAAAAGAACACAAAAAAATCAAAAATAAATATTTGACAATGTAAGCACATAAAGAATTTAAAATTAAGTCTCCCCTTAACTTACTCATATTTCTCCCCCTTTGATCACATAAAAAAATGCAAACATACTAACTGTAAATTTAACACTAATGATAAAGATATATAAAAATTTGTAAAAAATTATTTGAACATCCAAAATTTTAGAAAATTTTTTAGTACATGTCAGATATGATTGTTAGTTTCTAGAAAATTCAATATTTAAAATCTTAGACAAAAATTATTTTTAAAACTTAAAGTTCAATTTTCGAAAAACAATTTATAATAATTTATTACTCGAAAATTTTTCAAATTTTTATCCAAGTTAGAATTTTAGCAGATTCATTTCTATTAAAATTATTAAAGCGAAATAAATTTTTTAACTTAATGAAAATAATTTTGAAATCTGAGGTTAATAATTTTGAAAAGATAATTTTAATTCGACTCAAATAAATTTGAAAATTTTTCATAATATTTAAAATATAATCCGTAGATCCTAGAAAATCGGATTTGATGAAATTATTTTTTTATATATTTTTAAAATTTAAAAAAATATTTTTGAAGAAAAAATTATAATAAATCTGTTAAACTATTAAAAATTTCGGAAAAAAATTTGTGGATAGCTCACAGTAGACTCTATTAATAAAAAATGTTAAACTAATTTTTCTGCAATAGTTATATCTTCGAAAAAATGTTTCAACAAGATTACAAATAAAGCATTAATTTCTAAAAAAAGAAATACTAATTGACAAATAAATATAAATGAAATCTAACAGTTTAGTATAGATTTTGGGGCAATATAAGTTCTTTCGAACAGGATTAATCAAAAACTTAGGTGGAATATAAGTTTTTGGAATTTTTACAATTTGGCCCTTGTGAAAACTTAAATACCAATTTAGTCCTCCAATATATCTAATTTTAGAACTAGGAACTTTAGAGCATGCATGATTTTTCAATATTTCAATTTCTTCCTTTAGCTTTTCATTTTCATGTTTGAATTTATCAAACATTTCAAGTGGGCATGAAGAAGATAGTTATTTTTTCAATTCTAAATTTTTATTTTCTAATTTGCATAGTGATTTGATCATTGCCTTAATACTTGAGTAGAGTTCATCAGGAGGTAGAAAACATACCTCACTTACCATGTCTTTTTCGAACTCTGATGCTCCCCCTTCGTTGCTGCTATCTTCAGATGTGGCTCCCCCTTCATCGATACTTTCTTCTTCTTCGTGGGTGGCCATTAGTACTAGTCTGGTATGTTCTTCGAAATCTGAATCTTCTGATGAGGAAGTCCCATATTGCTTTTAGGTTGTGGGTCTTTGCCTTTGTTGCCCCTTTTCCTTTGTTCTTCAACTTGGGGCAGTTTTCCTTGACGTGTCCCTATTCATCGCAGTGATAGCATTTAATCTTCCTTTTTCTCCGAGGATGTCTCTTGGCCTGCATCTCATTAAATTTATTAGATTTAAAAATTTTCTTGAATTTTCTTACCATGTATGTTGTGTTTTCTTCATCTTCTGAAGATTCCTTCTTATTTTGGATCTTCCTCGTGTTTAGGGCTAGGTTGTCCATCCTTCTAATATTTCTTGTGCACCGAGACTTGTGAAGTTCTAAAATACAAAATAATTATTCTAAAGTGCTTACCTCTAGTTCTGGGAGATATAATATGAATCCATTACTGACGTTCACTCTAGGGATCATGTAAATGTGTTTAAAGCATACCTTTGTGAATCTCGGTTCATTACCGTTTCTCCGAGATTCGTGAGTCCAGTGATTAATTCCTTTATTCTTGAATGTAGTTACGCCACCGTCTCTCCTTGCATCTGGAGTTTGGTTAGTTGGTTCTGAAGGATATCTCGTCGTGTCAGTTTCGCTTCCGAGGTTCCTTGATGCAACTCCAAGAATTTCTCCCAGAGCTCTTTCGCTGACTTATAGGTTCCGACACGGTTGACTTCTTGTGTTAGTAGATGAAATTCTGCTTTCCCATTTGCTACGAAGTCTGCTTAATCCTTTTTCATCCATAGGCTCTCATCTTTATCTTTATTATCGGCGTCTTTGGGAGCTACAAAACCATTTTTCTTAGTTAATAATAAATCAAAGTCAATTTTGAAAAATACCTGCATCTATCGCTTCCAAGTAGCGAACTCTCTCTCGAATAATGGCGGGTAGATGGTTGATTCAACCATTTTGTAAGTTGCTTCACATTGCGGTTAGTCCTTCTGGAGCATCCTGGCTCTGATATCACTTGTTGGTGATCGTGCGATCGGCAAGAGCGGGGTGAATTGCCCCTGCAAAGATAAAACTGATCTCTTGTACTTGCTGAACAAAGATAACGATTAGTTCACAATAATAATAATAACATAAAAATGAACTAAATAGAAATGAAAAGAGGCACAACCAATTTACTTGGTTTGCAACTAAGAAAATTGTTAATCCAAGGCAAAATATAGTTCGATTCTTCTGAATAACTCCTTCGGGCGGAGAAGCCTCTTATACGAAAGTAGGACACAGAAAAAACAGAGACGAAAATTGTTTACAGTTATTTGTTGTTTTGGAACTGAGCTCTGGGAGCCTATTTATAGCCCCGGTCAACTCTATCCAAATGCTGACATGGCACAACAGGGGCGCCTGACATGTGGCTTGGAAGTTATCCCTTCTCAACGTTCGCAAACGGCTAGCTCCAGATGAAACTTTGACATGTAGGGCGCCTGTATGCATAGGGGTGCCCGAGTTAGGGGCACCCGAGAGCATAGGGGTGCCCTCATACACGGGCGCTTGAGTGCTCTAGGGCGCCCGAGTAGCTTTCGGTCAGCTTTATGCTGGCCGGTCTCCAACGGGTCTTCTTGGGTGATTTTAGGCCTTCTAGAGTCGGATTCACCCGAACCCTCCTCCGGCCTTCTCCTCGAACATGCTTCCGCCTGGCTTCTCGTCCCTTGGACGTCGCGCGCGTCCTTTTCGCTCCACCGGCATACTCTTCCGCAGATCTCTGCGTCCCTTGGATGCACCGAGCCTGTCGACTCCCTTCCCGTGCCATCCTTCTCAACCGTTGCGTCTTCCACTCGACTTCTTGCACTCCTAAGCTCCTGCACACTTAGACACAGGGATCAAAATACCACAAGACCTAACCTGACTTAGTTAACCATATCAAAACTTACCAGGGGTACTTACAATGATTGCATATCACTGTCTTTTTGTTGAATCTCTATTTTTATTATGAAGATAATTCTATTGCTCTTTATGAGATGGTCACGATGGGGATTTATGAATGCATAGAAATTTTGAATGCCAATGAGTTGGATCTATAAAATACAATTATTAACAAGGAATTTGCAACATATAGAGACAAGACTGGGTTATTTAGAAAAATACTGGCAGCAAAAGGATGTGAAAAAAATGATGATACATTTGATCCATGTGAATGGTGAAATACATCCAGTGCTCACACACCTAACTTTCTAAGAGTGGCATTGAGGATACTTTCATTAACTACAAGTGCATCTAGGTGTGAAAGAATTTGGAGTGCATTTGAAGGAGTAAGCTTTAAACTTTAAGTCTTTAATTAAAGTAAAGTATTAATTCATGTTACTAACTATAATATTTACTTTCTCTCTTTTTTTTTAAGTTTCATAGAAAGAAAAGAAACAGGTTGGATGTCAACAGGTTGAATGATCTAGTATTTGTCCAATTTAATGTTAGATTGTTGAACAAACAAAAAAGAGAAAAAGAAAGAAATGTCAATGTCCTTCTTGCAAAAGACGCTTCAAATGCACAAGGTTAGATTATAGATGGAGGGGAAGATGATAAGTTGTACTAGATTCTGGGTCACATGGCAAATGATTGATGAAGCAAGCGAAGCATATGAAAATCTACAACCCCGAAGAAGTTCTAGAGTGAGAGAATTTCACGAGGATGATTTTGAATCTAAAGAAGAGGAGGAACGTAATGATGATATTGAGTTTATGTCCGATAAAGAACAAGTCATTGAAAATTATGGAGAAGAAGAAGTAGAATAAATTTGATGTTGAGTTTGTGTCCGATGATATTGAGTTTGTGTCCTATGATATTTCATTAGTTGTGTAATTTTGAAGTTTAAACTCATTTTAAATTTGTTGTTATTGTGTTGGAGTTATAATATGTGATTTATTATGTTAATTATGTTGATACCGAATAATCCGCCTAGCGGTGCCTAGTCCCCGCCTCAGCACTAGGCGCTAGGTGCTGGTCTGGCACCCGACTAACGCCTAGCGAATTTTAGAACCTTTGTTAAACTTCTCATTTGCAAATTCCCTATCTCACTTTCACTTTCCAACACTTTGTTAAACTTTTTCATTGGCAACGTCTTATTGAATTTTTCTATTATCAAATGTCTAATTGACCTTGACCTATTGGATTTCATCTAATGTTAAAGTATTCAGTCAATCTTAACCTACATATCTAAACAACAAAGATATTGCTTAAATATCAAAACACAAACCTTAGTATCTTAGAACCTAGCTGGACCTAATTGCACCAATAATCTTTTGATATTTGACAATATATATAAGTGTAACCCGTTAGTCCAAACTTCATCTCTTATGCCAAAACTAGATGAAGGTTAAATGCTTTATTTCTCACCTTTTGGCATATATGAAAAAGGTTGTCCAATGACATATGTCAATGTCAAATCTAAGTAGAGATCACTCGCCTGAAATTCTCACTTCTCCACCTTGACATTTCCTTTTGGCATGGATCACCATCATTCTCAATTTCTCCCCCTTTCAACATAGAAAATCTTTATTTCTTCCTTTTAAAAAGTTAATTCAATGTTCATCCTTAAAGCCATTCATCTAGTGTACCTCCCCCTTATTCCAATCTTTTTCTCAACCTAATTTTCTTCTTTTCAGGGAGGTTTCTCTCTCCCTTAAAGAAACATCTCTTCCAAACCTTATGTAATTCGAGTTCTTTCAAGGAAATCCTCCCACTTAAATGGCACTTCTCCTAAAATTCCTAACCACTAGGAACTAGGAATAACTATTTTTGGTTTAGAAATAACACATATGTATCAAAATTCAGCCTTAAATTTTCTATGATACCTTCAACCTTCAATCTGAAATTTCCTATCCTTAATGTCTAAAAGAATCAATTTATTGGATTGTGTAGAGCAACTAGAGGGGATGAATAGTTGTGCGTTTATTTTAGCTTTCGTTCAATTTTTATTTTCTACACTTGGTTATTTTGCAAGCGAAAATATATAAAAGAAAAACAAAGCAGAAAAGTGGCAACAACACAATATCAATTTTAATTTTATGTGATTCAGGTTCCCATTTCAATTTTTGCGGCCTATGACCTTTGGTGTATCAACCTTGATAACACGGCCATGTTTGTCTTTCTAAACACCTTTTAGAGACAGAGAAACTTCTTACATTCCTATTCTTATAACAAATACCTAACACAAAAAATATAATAAAGATAACTAAATAATAAATTACAATGTCATAATGTTACAAAAAATCATTGTAGATCATTTTTGTTTGCTGTAAATTGTTGTAGATTTGTTCAAGCAGGCCCTAGAATGCAACAATACTCTCCCTGAAAGTGAACACAAGTAATTGTATATGAATAGATAGATGTCAAAGCTTTTTCGTAACCTCCTCCTATAGAGTTGTTGTTTGATCCTAGAATAGTGAAGACCAGGGACAGATCCAAAAATTATAATTAGGGAGGGCTTGAATTAGAGATGATGGGAATACTTGCTTTCGCCGTGGCATCTCATTCTACTCCTCTTTCTGACTCCACCATCACCGATAGAGGCAACTGCCTTCCATCGTCTCAGAAGGCGACATTCAACATCTGTTACTATCGAATATAGATCTCAATACCTCAATATATTCTAAATTAATATTCAGCATCTATTATTATCGAATAGACTAGATGACCCAACCTAATGTTTCATTGATATGCATTGTTTGAAAATCAAACTCTTACTCCACCAATACCGTAGTAAGCAACAGCATTTGTTGCAATGAACAACGGGAACAATAGTTATATTATTTACTGTTATTGGCTTTATAAAGAAAGGGAAAAAACCATTAAAGATGGTGCCAAAATACTGGCTTTGTTGATGAAAAATTAAGAACAATTGGTTGTGGAAGAATGTTTTTACTATTATTAGTTTGTCGGACTTACTAAAAAGAAAGAAAATAAATCTATTTATTGTTTGTTGGACTTAGGGCGAAGAATAGAAAGGCAGGCCAAAATAAGTCTCGACTAGCTCTTACAATAAGAAAAGGCAAAACCCAGGGCCCGGATTTGTACTGAACCAAGTTGACTCGTATGCGTGCACGACCTGCACGTGTCGAATGCCGAACTGGTCGGGGCAAAATTTGTCCAAGCGAATGGGCCAACATTTTGCCACTTGTGAAATTTTTTGCTCAAGTATAACGGATGCATTAACTGTTGATTAATGCAAAATCAATAATCTCCAAGCGTTTGGATCTGGATGGTTAATTAGCAGTAAATGACGTTAATTTTGTCATTAATTGCTGCATGGGTCTAAGCCCTATATAAAGAGGTTGTGACGCTGTGACCGAGAGCAAAAGATAGAGGAAGAGAAACAATTGTCTTCCACCTCGTTCCCAAGTCTCCGTGTGTTCCCCACTCGTCGATTACCCCTGGTAGCAATCGGGTACTTCTTCAGTTCGCCACAAGCAACCAGTGCTTCGTTGTGCCCGTGGTCCCGCTGTTGTATTCTGAGAAACAGACGTCTATCGGAACCTTGAAGCACAGTCGGAGGAGGACAAATATGTTTCAAGGAAATTGCATTACGCAGACCTCAGCAACTCTTCCTCTCCGGTTCGGGAAGTTCGGTTCGGGATGTCCGAGTTGGGAAGTCCGGTTCAAGAAGTCTGGTTCACGATGTCCAAGTCAGAAAGTCCGGTTCGGGAAGATTGGTTCGAGAAAATCGGTTCGGGAAGTCCGGTTCGGGAAATTCTGCTCAGGAATCCCAGCTCGAGAGCTGCATTTTGCATATAAGGCAGTTCAGGCCACTCAACAGCTAAGTTGGAATTATTTTGTAATTTCAATTTATTTTAAACTCTCCGAAAGTATCTCCAATAATCTTGAAACAGACTTTGTTTCTGTTGAGATGGTCACGGAAAGTGTTGAGGTGAAACAGACTCATCACCAGACCCCCTCCGCCCCGATTGGGAATGTCCCAATTAACCATGGGGAAAAACTAGAGAAGTTCACTAGGCTGAACTTCAAGAGGTGGCAGCAGAAGATGCTTTTCGATCTGACCACGCTCAATCTGGCTCGGTTCTTGACCGAGGACCCTCCCAAGCATATTGAGGTGCTGAGGTGGAGGCTTGGACTTATTCTGAGTACCTATGCCGAAACTACATCCTTAACTGCCTGGCCGACTCACTGTATACTGTATACAGCACGAAGAGAATGACTAAGGAGCTATAGGAGTCCTTGGACAAGAAATATAAGACGGAGGATGCAGGGGCCAAGAAGTTCATCGTGGGCCGATTCCTGGACTACAAGATGGTGGACTCCAAGACAGTGATCAGCCAAGTCCAGGAGCTTTAGGTGATCCGACATGAGATCCACTCAGAAGGTATGGTTCTGAGTGAAACCTTTCAAGTAGCAGCAATCATTGAGAAGTTGCCTCCTGGCTAAAGGATTTCAAGAACTACCTGAAGCACAAGCGAAAGGAGATGAATGTGGAGTAACTCGTTGTTAGACTTCGCATCAAGAAGACAACAAGGGTTCAGAGAGAAAGGTGTTCTCTCAGGCTACTGTAAAAGCCAACGTGGTCGAGCACGGATAAAGCTCGAAATGGAAGAATTCCAAATCTTCCAAGATGGGACCAGAGGAGGCATAAACAAGAAGTTCTCTCGGAAGTGCTATAATTGTGGCCGAGTTGGTCACAAATCTTCGGAATGCAAAAAACCGAAGAAGAAGCAGGAGGCCAACCTAAATGAGGGATCAAAAATGGAAGACCTCTATGCCGTGGTCTCTGAATTGAACCTGGTAGGTTCAAACCTGCGGCAATGGTAGATCGATATTGGAGCCACCAGACACGTGTGCTGCAATAAGAAACTGTTCCACAACTTTGAAAAAATCAGTGGAGACAAGCTGTTCATGGGGAACTCGGCTACCTCAGACGTGATATGCCAAGGAAAAGTGGTGCTAAAGATGACCTCGGGCAAGGACCTCACTCTAACCAATGTGTTGTATGTTCCAGAGATTCGAAAGAATTTAGTGTCCGGATCATTATTAAGTAAGCATGACTTTCGCATTGTGTTTGAGTCAGACAGAGTTATACTGTCGAAGAATGGAATATTTGTGGGAAAGGGCTATGTATCTTATGGGTTGTTTAAGCTTAGTGAAATGGTCATTAGACCTAAGATAAATAAAATTGAGAGCTCTTCTACTTATATGCTTGAGTCTTCATGTTTATTGCATGGTAGACTACGACATACGAATTACGATGTGCTACGTAGATTAATAAACATGTAAAGCATACCGACATTCCACCTTGATCCAAAACACAAGTGTAAGACTTGTGTTGAAGCAAAATTGACAAGATCATCCTTTCAACACGTTGAAAGAAGCAACTAACCACTCAGCCTAATTCACACTGATGTATGTGACCTAAAAGGTACACCGACACGTGGTGTGAATAGGTACTTCATTACTTTGGTAGATAATAATACAAAATATTATTATATATATCTTCTCAAAAGCAAGGACGAAGCTATAGAGAAATTCGTTCTCTACAAGAATGAGATTGAAAACCAACTTAATAAGAAGATTAAGGTGGTTCGAAGCGACCGAGGCGGTGAATATGTATCATCATTCGCTGAGTTGTGTGCTGAACATGGGATCAGACACGAAACAACAGCTCCTTATACCCCTCAGCAGAATGGAGTTGCTGAGCGAAAGAATCTAACTCTTAAGGAGATGATGAATGCTCTTCTATTGAGCTCTGGGCTGCCAGATTCCATGTGGGGGGAAGTTGTGTTAACAGGTAATTACCTTTTAAATAAGGTCCCTCGAAAGAAAATACATGAGAGCCCTTATGAGTTATGGAATGAAAGACGATCATCCTACAAATATTTGCGAGTGTGGGGGCGTCTTGCCACAGTTTTGGTGCCTGATCCGAAAAGGATTAAGATGGGACCAAAAACTATTGATTGCATATTTATCGAATATGCACATAACAGCAGTGCATATCGATTTTGTGTATATGAGTTACAATTACCGAATATACACAAGAACTCGATAATAGAATCAAGAAATGCCTCATTCTTCGAGCATGTGTTTCCATATAACACCCGAGAGGATATTAGCTCCTCAAAACGGGTGGATGAAATACCAGAGGAAGAAGAAGATAATGAACCAGTTGAGGCTACACCTAGGCCAAGTAAGAGAGCTCAGGTGAAAAAATCTTATGGAACAGATTTTATCACTTTCATACTGGAAGGTAAGCCCCAAAGTTACTCAGAAGCAGTAAATTCTTATGAGGGATCTCATTGGAAAGAGGAAATTACATCTGAGATAGAATCTATCATGCAAAATCACACTTGGGAACTTGTGGACCTTCCTCCGGGGAGTAAACCATTATGTTGCAAGTGCATTTTCAAGAAGAAAATAAAATCAGATATCACAATTGACAAGTATAAGGCTAGATTGGTAATTAAAGGGTACCGACAATGAGAAGTCCTTGATTACTTTGATATATATTCTCCGGTGTCGAGAATAACTTCTATTAGAATGTTAGTGGCTATTGATGCTCTATAAAAACCTGAAAATACATCAGATGGATATAAAGACAGCCTTTCTAAACGGAAATTTAGAAGAGAAAATTTACATGGAGCAACCCGAGGGGTTTTCTGTACCAGGACAGAATAACCAGGTTTGCAAATTGATGAAGTCGTTATTCGGCTTGAAACAAGCTCCAAAGCAGTGGCACGAGAAATTTGATAATGTCATGTAAGAAGGTGGATTCAAACTTAATGAATGTGATAAATGTGTCTACACGAAAGCCATAGAAAATAACTTTGTCATCCTGTGCTTATATGTAGATGACATATTTATCATTGGGAGTAATGATAAGATAATCAAATCCATTAAAGACATGTTGAACTCAAGATTTGACATGAAAGACATGGGCCTAGCTGATGTGATTCTAGGAATCAAAATTCTTAAAACAGCAGAAGGACTTATTCTTAGTCAGTCCCATTACGTAGACAAGATTCTTAAGAAATTCACCAATGGTGATACTGCGTTGGCACGAACACCGATAGATACAAGCCAATATCTATCGAAAAAGTGAGGAAAAAGTATCTCTCAGGTAGAGTACGCTTGGGTGATTAGAAGTCTAATGTAGTTGATGAATTGCACATGACCAGACAACCTATATAGTAAGTAAACTGAGTAGATACACGAGTAATCCCGGTGTTGAGTACTAGAAAGGGATAACAAGAGTACTGAGATACTTGAGATATACTCATGGAAACAGACTGCATTATATGAGATATCCTACTATTATCGAATGATACAGCGATGCGAGTTGGATATCTAACATAAAAGACTCGAAGTCTACGAGTGGATATGTATTCACTCTGGGAAGTGCAGCCATTTCATGGAAATCTTCTAAGCAACCCGTAATAACCAGATCTACGATAGAGTCTGAGTTTATAGCTCTTGACAAATTTGGTGAAGAGGTTGAATGACTACGACAATTCTTAGAAGATGTACCGAGATGGCCGAAACCCGTGTCGGCAATCTGCATAGATTGTCATAGTCAATCGACAATTGGACGGCACAAAGTCATCTGTATAATGGTAAGTCTAGACATATACGTCGGGAACACAATACCATTAGACAACTACTCTCAACTAGTTATCACTGTTGACTATGTGAAGTCAATAGATAACTTAGTGGATCCGCTAACCAAAGGGTTAAATCGAGAGTTAGTTGCAAGCTCATCAAGAAGGATGGGTTTGATGCTAGTAGAAAATGTTGGTGCAAAAGAAACCCAACCTATGCAGACTGAAGATCCCAAGAACTAGGTTCAAATGGACAACCTAACTGCACTGACAAAGTTGCTCACTATGAAGGAACGACCCATTGAAACAGTGAAGGATGGAAGTTAAGCATACGACTTTTAATGGTTCAATAGAGTTATGTGGAAAACTCTTAAGAGATCACTTATGTGAGAAAGAAGTGAGACTGCTTCGAAGAGAATTGGAGGCACAATTCTTAGAACTTCTTGCAAAATCAGGCGTATTCATGGCCAAGAATGAACACACTCATGAGAACTGAGGTGTATCAGGGAGAGTCCTGGGTGAGATATGTCAATGCTTACGCGAACGGCAGCATAGTTCAAGGACACCATGTCTACTGTCAGCCAGTAAGCAAATAGATCTTCACAAGGGAAGGTTCAAAGGGTGAAACCTACCTGTCCTATACTTGACTCAACTGTTGAATGCTATCACATACCCTGTTTCCATTCATGTGGGGGGTTTGTTGGATACAATTGAATGGAAAGGGAGGTGGAGAGGAAAGAGGCTCCATTGTGAATTAGACTTTAGTCCCACATTGGGAGTTTCAAAGCATATTGGTTGGTTTAAATTGTTTCACAGGCATTTTAGTTGTGAGCAAATGCATGGGGAGAGGCTCTCTCTCACGCGTGGGTACACGAGAAGTGGGGGTGCAAATCCAAGGCCCGGATTTGTATAAAACCAAGTTAATTCGTGTGCGTGCACGACCTGCTCGCGTCGAATGTCGGACTGGTCGGGGCAAAATTTGTCCAAGCGAATAAAACAACATTTTGCCACTTGCGAAATTTTTTGCTCAAATGTAATGGATGCATTAATTGTTGATTAATGCAAAATCAGTAACCTCTAAACGTTTGGATCTGGATGGTTAATTAGCAGTAAATGACATTAATTCGGTCATTAATTGTTGCATGGGTCTAAGTCCTATATAAAAAGGTTGTGACCGAGAGCAAAAGATAGAGGAAGAGAAACAATTGTCTTCCACCTCGTTCCCAAGTCTCCGTGTGTTACCCGCTCGGTCGATTACCCCTGGTAATAATTGGGTACTTCTTCAGTTCGCCACGAGCAACCAATTCTTCGTTGTGCCCGTGGTCCCGTTGTTGTATCCTAAGAAACAGACGTCCATCAGAACCTTGAAGCACAATCGGAGGAGGACAAATGTGTTTAAGGAAACTGCATTATGCAGGCCTCAACAACTCTTCCTCTCCGGTTCGGGATGTCCAGTTCAGGAAGTCCGGGTTGGGTCGGGACATCCGGTTCGGGAAGATCGTTTTGGGAAAACCGGTTCGGGAAGTCCGATTTGGGAAATTCTGCTCGGAATTTCAGCTCAGGAGTCTGCATTCTGCATACAAGGTAGCTTAGGTCACTCAATAACTAAGTTAGAATTATTTTGTAATTTCAATTTATTTTAAACTCTCCAAAGTATCTCCAACAAAGAGTGACCTAGGCAAAAAGAAAAGTCTTGACTGATCAAGGGTGACTTAGGCAAGGTGAAAAGTCCTACAAGTCAAGAGTGACCTAAACAAGGGAAAGTCTAGATAGATCAAGGGTGATTGGATGTCTGACAAGGAAAACATTCATACAGGTCGGGGGGACTGCATGCTTAGCAAGGGGAAACTCCTACTGGAGTGAACTCTAAGTAGAGTAAAGTCTTGAAGAAGTGAACTCAAAGTAAGTGAAAAATGTTAGAGGAGTAAACTTTAGGTAATTGAGAAATCCAAGTAAGTTAGGTAGGCTAAGTACCAGGCCTGTTCAACAGGTTAGGTAGACTAGATACTAGGCAAAACGTAACTTGCATGTCAACTAACTTTGTATTATAGGAAGCAGGGCGAATTAACTTGATCAAGCGACCGGAAGAGGTCCAGTGACCAAGGAAGGAGATTAGATTGATTAGACCAAGTCAAAGCACCCATCCGTTGTGACCAAACTTTCAAGTGACTAGAATAGTCTAGGTGCCTAGAAGGCTTCCAGACTTAAAGGTCAGATCCAAAGATCTGAGTGAGGCAGTCAACAAATTGGAGTTCACAAAGCTTTAAGTGCCCGGAGATCATCCAGGCGACTGGAATATGCATTAATTAGCTTAATCTTCCTCAATGATAAAAACTATGTGTGATTTTTGAATATTAGCTTTATTTATACATGTAATGAATTGACACCTTAAATTGGTATTGGAGAATCAATACTTGTTTTTCTCCAGGGAGTAGCAGGGTTGACAAATTTTGAGTTGCTATTTCTCTAGAGAATGATTGAAGCATGCATGCTTAACTACTCTAGTTTTAGGGTTCTAAAAGATGAAGTTATCTCATAGCCCTTACCTTTTATGACTAAATGATTGACTTCTTCTGGTTTAGACTTTTTAGTTAAATCTGATTTAAAAAATAGAAATTTAAATTGTATAATTTATTATATATTTTGTAAGCATTGACTATTAACACAAATTAATTGTCTGATTTATTTAATAGCAACCAATATTCAATAAATCAAACAATTAGCTTATATAGGTTGAGACATGAGTCAATTCCCATGAGAGACGAGTCATAATTATTCAACAACAGTTTAGACTTTCCACAGCAACTAGCTTGTTTATACACGTAGTTGCTTGTGACTGAAACACGAGTCATAACTCTGAACCTTTTCTTATATTGTCATAAAATGCGCAACTGTAGTTTTTTTTAGCAGTGCAAAACTATCATAAATAGTCACTATTTTGTCTTGGAGAAAGCAGAGTTGAAACTAGAGGGCATTGGACCCCACTTCCACTGGAATAATTAATCATCTAATTCACTTGACCCTCGTAAGAATTACCAACTTCTTGTTTTTATCCTCTCATGCACCTGGGCCCATAATGGAATATTGAATAGAAGAACTTAATTCATCTTCCCCTCACACTCGTATCTATAATTTCACCTTCCTATATTTCCTCCTTCCTGTATAGTCTCCACTGGGCAGGGCAAACTCAGTTTAACTAGTTTAAAGTGACAAACAGCTGTATAAGAGAGAGAGAGAGATGGGCGTAGGTGGGTAGGTGGGCGTAGGTTGTCCTTAAATCTCGGAAGTTGGCAGAGAAATCAATTGAAGTAACATTTTCAGCTTACTAATTTATTTTAGCTGACCACCTGCATGAACCTAACCCCACCTAGAAAATCTCGCCTTCCCCGTTTGATCCGGCTATCGCTCTAGATCCACCTCGCTCTGCTCGTCCCCATGGAATCAATGTGCAAAGTTGCATTTCATCCAAAACCCTCGTACATAAAGCATGCAAATCTCAGACGGAGAAAGATCGATTCGTTCTATGAATCAGACCTTTTGAACAGACAAGCTAGCTAAGTAGATGGTGTAAGTGATCCTTATGTTATGCCTTCAAAAACATATATAAAGCAGTAAAAAATGGAAAAATAGACAAATGCTGGAAGAGAAAAGAATGAGAGCAATGCGAAGGGTCAAGTCTACTTACGCTTACTGGAGATGATGAGTGTTCGAAGCGAAGTAATGCCGTCAATCGCGGCGGCAATGACACCGGCAGCCACATGGCTGCATAGACGACGACGGAGAAGAAAAGGAGAGATGAGATCGTGATCCGGGCCTTGCTGCCGACGGCCATGGACTTGTATACGCACAAACGCAAAGAGACTACGCTGCTCCCTGAGCTACCAGACTCACGAGAAAACGAAAAAGCTGTTGGCCTGCCCTTCTGGCTTTAAGCATCTTCGAGCATCTGCTCCTATTTTAAGCATCTGCTCCTATTGTGGGACGCAGGTACGTGACCAAATTAAACACCGACAACCAATTAAAATGGGCAATTAATGACGTATTTTTTTTCCGAATATTTCATAAGCGTTTTTATTTTGACAAAAATTAAGGCGGCGCTCACAAATATCCTTAAATCAATTTTAAAATTAAAAAAAAAGATTAACGAAATTTTTTCAATCTCGGACGATTGGTCCTATTTAATAAAAATTTCCCATCGAATGTCAGGATAAATCGGGAAACGCTCGCGGTAGGCGGTCTAGAAGATTAGCGTCCCAGGGTTTACGCTCCATTTGTAAAAAATATTTCCGCAAATACACCGTAGCTTGGGATTGAACCACGGATGCCTGGGATAGCGACTAGTCATCCTACCGCTGCACCATAGTCTCGAAGGCAAATTTCTCATCGACTGCCAGGGTAAATCGAGAAGCGTTCATGGTGGACAGTCTAGAAGACCAACGTCTCAGGGTTCATACTCCATTTGAAAAAAAAAATCCATAAATACATCATAAGATCGAATTGTAAATATCTAAAATAATAATTAGTCACCCTACCACTGCACTATAATCTCGGAGGCGAATTTAATTGTAGCAGGTGGTGGTTAATTTCTGCATGTGAATTGATAACTACTATCACATATAACAGTTATGGATAGTTTCTTTGCAACAATTAGTTATTAACTTTATAATAATATCATTATTTTTTTTAATTTTATCTATTGAATAGCAATAATATGGTTAAAATAATAATTCAATAAGTAAAACATAGACGATTTCATGACACCACTATATTTCAAACAAATAGTATTTGATTATGATCAATAATGTAAAAATTAGTCGAATAACTAGCAAAGGTAAAGTCTAGTCAGGTCAATAGTTCACATGATTAATAGCAAGAAAAAGTCTAAATAAGTAAAGGGTAATCAGATATTTGACAAAAGAAAGCACTAGAAAGTTAAGAGAGAACTAGATGTTGGCAAGGGAAAGTCTAGACGGGTCAAGGATGACTAAATGTCTAGCAACTGGCAAATCCAAGTAGATCAAGAATGACCAAATGTCTTGCAAGCGACAAGTCTAAACAATATGTTTGGCAGGCTTTATCCTAAGAGAGAGAACCTTAGATGATGAGATTCTAAGGGAGTGAATCTTAGGTGGTGAAAGTTTTAGAGGAGTGAACTCCAAGCAAGAAACCTTAGTAGGTCGGGTAGACTTATAAGATTATGCTTGATCCTAACGGAGTGACCTTTAGGTGGTAAAGTCTTGGAGAATTGAACTTTAAGCAAGAGATAAACCTAGTAGGTCAGGTAGATTATAGATTAGGCTTAAGTGTTTGTTTGTGTATTGTATAACTGTTTTGTAAGAACCTGGAGCTTGAAGCAAAATGGAGAGAGCAAACGAACATAATCAAATTTAGCTGGACTAAGATCTAAGTAATGCAGACTTGACTCGGGTCGAACTTGACCCAAGCCGATTCAATCGACTGATCCCAAGGATAGGTAGACTGATCCCAAGAATTAGTAGACTGATTGGGTTTGATTGACCTGGTTCGAGACTAAACTCAGATCAGATGAGGTGGCCTGGTTCGATAGACCGAAAAGTTTCCGGTTGATTGATAAACTTGATAATGATGAGATCGAATATATATCACGATAAACTAGATCGTGGGAATCAAGATTGACCAAGATCGGTAGACCAATCAAGGATGATCGATAGACCAAAAAAAGGCCAATAAAAGAAGCCTCGGGAACATAGCTCAAATATCAATCTACTATTAATCTCCTACTCTGTGTTCAAAGAAAATACGTTGCTTGTATGATCAAAGAAGCGCCAGGAGGAGTACGCTACATTCAATGCTTTTGGACCGACTTGCTAAATGATCTATTTGTATTTTATATGTAGTCGTATTTTATTTTTATCTATTTGTGATTGATACAAAATCTATAAAAGGTTTCTCCGTCCCCAGAAAAGTTATGGAAAGGACATAAAAGAGAATAAATTATTGTCCGCGTCAAATATTATTAGATATTTGTCTTATTAATCTGTTAATTGACAATTTCTTTATGAATCTATTAATTAACAACTTCCTTATTATTTTTTTCATTTGATTAAGCATCCTAAGGCCTCTATAAATTATATATCTCATGGATAAGTTTTTTCAATTAAGAAAGTTATTTTGTCTCTCTCTCTCTCTCTACTTCTCTTATTCTAATATGGTATCGGAGCGATAGCTCTTCTTACCTTATGCGTCGCTTCTTCTTATACGATATCTTTCTTCTTCTTTATGTGATACTTGATGTCATCGTTTTTATTTTTATTTGAAAAAAAAGGGCGGGCAACTTTTAAAGTGCTTTGTCTCTTCCTCCTCTATTTTTGCTCGTCATCCTCCTTCCTCGTTTCTATCACCCGCCCACTCACGACGGGATAGTAGGGGAGAAGAGGAATAACTTCTGTGTCTTTTTGCCCAAGCTACAACAACTTTTGGTTCTTTGTTATTTTTTTGATGTCGAATATTCAAAGATGTCAAATTTGTCTCCAAATTGGACATAGTGGTATTCAATGTCATAAAAAACTCGACAGAACCTTCATCAGTGGTTCTTCAGCTTTATCAGAGCGATAAATCTTCTTACCTTATGTGTCGCTTCTTCTTATATGACGTCTTTCTTCTTCTTCATGTGACGCTTGATGTCACCGTTTTTCTTTTTATTTTTATTTTGAAAAAAGGGTCTAGCAACTTTTAAAGTGTTTTATCTCTTCCTCCTCTATTTTTGCTCGCCATCCTCGTTCCTCTTTTCTATCACCCGCCCACTCACGACGGGATAGTAAGGGAGAAGAGGAATAACCTCTGTGCCTTTTTGCCCAAGCTACAACAACTTTTGGTTCTTTGTTGTTGTTTTTTTTATATCGAATATTCAGAGATGTCAAATTTGTCTCCAAATTAGATATAGTGGTATTCAATGTCCTAAAAGACTCGACAGAACCTTCATCGGTGGTCCTTCAGCATTAAGAAGATCTTTAAGACACGCAATGACTGCACAAGTCTATCCTAAAATTCTCTCATCTGTGCCTACTCATGACAAACCTTCAAAATTTTTATCTACTGAATGGTATATTGACACTGGAGCAACTCATCATGTCACATCAGACTACAATATCTTTACAGAAGTACTACCATATACTAGTTCGGATACGGTACAAGTAGATAATGACTCATGTTTACATATTACTAATCTTGAAAACACATACATTCATTTGTCCAATCGTACTTTTCACATGCGCAACGTCTTTCATGTTCTATCCATTACTAAAAATTTACTCTCTGTATATCAGTTTTGCCTTGATAACAATGTCTTTTTTGAATTTCATCATAATCATTATCTTATAAAAAATAGAGGAACAAATACTACTGTATTTCTTGGAGAAATAAAAAATGGCCTCTACCAACTTCAAAATTCTTCAATCAATGCTTTTATTGGTGAACGTGCAAATAAACCAACTTGGCATGCTCAACTTGGTCATCATTCCCTTCGTATTGTTCAGTCGATCATAACTAGGTATGATTTACCTACTTCCTTTACTTCATCTCCATCTCATCAATGTCAGGCATGCATGGAATCTAAAAGTCATAAGTTACATTTTTCTTCATCTGAACGCGTTTTCGATTTTCCACTTGAAATAATTCATTCTAATATTTGGGGTCCTGCACCTATCTTGTCTAACCAAGGTTTCTTATATTATTTTACCTTCATTGATCATTTTAGTAAATACACTTGGCTTTATCCTATAAAAAGAAAATCTGATTTATTTGATATATTTTGTAATTTTCAAAAATAAGTTGAATGATATTTTAATCGTAAAATACTCTTTCTTCATTCTGATTAGGGAGGAAAATATCAAGCTCTTCATCGTCATCTTGTCTCTTGTAGGATTGTTCATCGAGTCCATGCCCTCACACTCCAGAACAAAATGGCTCTGTTGAGAAAAAACATAGACATATAGTTGAAACTGCTTTAGCTCTTCTTCATTATGCATCGGTTTCGCGTAAATTTTGGGATGATGTTGTTTGTACTGTAGTATATCTCATAAATCGACTTCCTACCCCATTGCTCAATCATTAGTGTCTTTTGAAAAAACTTTATAATCAAACTCCTGAATACACATTTCTTCGAATCTTTGGTTGCGCATGTTATCAATGGTTACGCTCCTACTCTAAACACAAACTTGACTTTCGTTCATTATTATGTGTTTTCCTTGGTTATAGTAATATGCATCATGGGTATCGTTTTACACATACCAACTGGACGAATATATACATCACGACATGTTACTTTTGATGAATCTCTATTCCCTTTTTCGGCAGCCTCTTCAATCTCTCCTCTAGATACAGGTGGTACTTTTTTGATGTCACCCAACATTATCAAAAGAGATAATATCCTAGGTCCTGCTCTGGAGCTCCCTAATAACTCTCCTATACCATCAGAATCGCCTCAAGTTGCCGCTCCAATCTTAGAAGTCTCACCAGCCGAAGATAATATGCTCTCTAACTCTGGATCCTCGGATAATACAAGTTCGGCAACAAACTCACCATGCCAACACACTTCCTCATCACCATCAACAAGTGATTCAGATGATAATACTCCTCGTCGCATGCTTCCCTTAAGTGACATATATGCACGATGTCCACCAATGGCTATATGATATCCTCTTCCTCAAGCTCTAGTGGTTTCCTCAAAAACTATTGAACCAACTTGTTTTACACAAATAAACAAGGATTCAAATTGGCGTAATGCAATGGCTACAGAATTTGATACACTTCTTCGTAATGGAACATGGAGCCTAGTTTCGCACACTCCGTCCATGAACGTTGTGGGCTCGAAATGAATATTCCGTCTTAAGCATCGAGCTGATGGTCAACTCATCATGTCACATCAGACTATAATATCATTACAGAAGTACTACCATACACTGGTTCGGATGCGGTATAAGTAGGTGATGGCTCAGGTTTGCAAAATTCGATGATAAAAAATAACAAGCCATCACAGAAACTCATCTAGTTAAATAAACAAGTCTGTGCATTGAATCAAGAATAAGGGGGCGCTTGATATACATTTGGCAATGGGAATGGTAATGGGTTTTGATTGAAGGGTTTATGGGTTTAGTGATAATCTAGTAGGGGTCAGGTTATAAAATCAGGGGTATCATATCTATATTTTTATTCCGATTCCCGTATACCAGACATCATAAATGGAAATGGAATCAATTTTATTCTCATTCCCACCTTCTAAATCCGTTTACCAAGCGCTCCCTGAGTATAGGGATGGAAATAGGTCAGGCGGCCTGCCAGGGGTCTGTGGCCTAGCCTGTATTTGACCTGACCTATTAAAAAATAAAATAATACTCAGACCCGTTTGAAAATCTATTTTTCTTATCAGGCCAGGCCCAGACTTAATATAAAAACTATAAAGCTTGACAGGCCGGCCTCGGCCTGTTAAAATTATGTTATATAAATTATATCTACCACCATATTTGTCAGTACACCATAAATCTCTTTTAGTTATAATATACATATTTTATATATTTATGGTATCTTTAGCTAATTTGTTAAATTAGTATTTTGGATAACCAAATTGAATTGTTATATTTTATATATTAGAAGTATTTTGGATAACCGAATTAAATTACAGGCTTTGTAAACAGGCCGAAAGCCAAGCTAGGCTATTGAACATGCTAGACTTAAGCTAAGAACAAAGTCTATAATAGATCACAGGCCAGACTTTGATGAATTTATTATTATACAGACCTGATCTGACTTGGTTTGGCCTGTTTCCATCCCTACATGAGTATTGGACCATGATTTCCAAATCACATTATCTACGCCACTAGAGTGCTGGCAGTCGTTGCGTCGTATTTAAATGTTGGTGGAAGCTTCTTGGTCCTCTTGTAGTATCGGGCCAAGCGATGAATCCTGCTCTCCACCAAGATCAACCTGAATTTAGAGTCCTTGTCCTTCCTGTTCTTTTCCAAGTGCTTCCTGATTGCCATAGCCTTCTTAATCAGGTGGTACAAATCTTCTGAAATAGCTGGTGCAAGCCTGTGGGCTTTGAGAATGAGGATTTTGTTCCCAGTAACACTCTTGACCGGGGTGATTCTGTGAGAATCACGAAGAATGACAACGATCTGCGATGGCGTCAATCCCTTTATGGCAAACTTGCAGATGTTTTCTTCAACATCTAGAGCAGAGATCTTTAGCCAACTTGGCGGAGTCCTCTTGTATGGCAGCGCCGACGAAGAGATACATTTTCCTTGACTGTGCATACAACCCATGGCGACAACTGCGGGCGGGCGGTGACTGCGGGCGGCATCGAAGCAACGAGTATAAGCAACTAACCCTTCCCCATGCTGGCCCCAACCCTAGCTCGTCGCATTGCCCTTCCCGCTTCCTTCTTTATCATTTTAGATTTGTTTTGATTTGGATCGGTTCTTTGGTCCGCGGGCATGGCGAAGGTCCCTAAGTTGCTCTACATTGTCGTGGTCGACGATGTCGGAGAAGAGAAGGAAGGGGTGTTGGATATTATTATTATCTCTATTAGGTGGGTTTATTTGTAAGTTGCACATGTAAATACAATCTGAGCCCTTAAAGTGATCTAACTTATATTTATTGGATTTTGGATTATTGGATGCAGGTTCAATGTATAGAACCCTTTAGACCAATCTGTTATTATCTATGGGCTGATAACAGATTGGATTTCTATATAAAGGGGAGGTCCCCAAGGGTTTAGGGATTATCTTGACCCAATTTCTTGTTCCCCATTGACAAGAAACTTTACGGCGCCGTCACCCCTAAACCCCTTGGAAGATTCTCTTTCTTTCCGCTGCATTTTCTTCCATAGGGATCAAGTCGAAGACGCCACGACAAAGACGATGGTTAATCAATAAGGTTCTTTGTCTTTCGGTTTATGCCTTTTATTTATGTTATGTCATGATTCGATGAAACAATAGATCCATACTTATATATATTATGTTTTCTCTTCAAATTCTTATTTGGTTTTCTAGAATTCATGCGGTTAGGAGAAAATACAATGTTCTTTCAATTGGTATCAGAGCCTTGGCTTTGTTTCATCATTTTTATGGTAATAAAGTTTTTTTTTCGTCGATTTATTGTATGTATGCTAGATTAAGTTTTCCTAGTATAATACAATTTTTATCGTCGAAAATCATGTAAAAGAAAATTCTATGATAGACTTGTTTTCTAAGTTTTTTCATATTTTATGTGAAAAAATACGAAAACGGCGGAAGAACCGTCATGTTTAACCTAATTTTTTTAGATTAAATTGTGATGCTTTAATCGATTGGCTTGGTCAATCAATCGATTATCAAGCCTAAAATTATGAATAGAATAAATTTGATTTAATTGATTGTACAAATTTATTTTAATCGATTATCGTCTCAAATTTGTGATAAGAATTAGGAATTATGTTGATTAAATTTTTTTTATCAATGAAAATTTCTTTCATGTGAATTTTTTTTTTCACGTCGAAAAAGAAAAAACAACTGTTTCGTAGAAATAGTAAAGTGAATTTTATATATATAAAAGGCTAATGCATCAAATATTTTTTCTTGATGAAGAGATTAAATAATATTATTTAATATTATTTAATTATAGAACCATAAAGAATCTCTAATTTTTAAAGGAGGGTTCTATATATGATATAGTCGTATATATTAAGCTTTTAGATCGATTAAGACAATCAATTAGATCATACCATTTGATTACCATATAGTGTCAATCGATTAGTGAGCTTAATTTTGAGGTGTCAAGACTAATAAAAAAAATTATTTGTTCGATTAAATATCTAGAATTTTCTTGGGTCTATCTACACAACGTGCTACTAAATTGAACTATTGTACCGGCCCAAAGGAAGGCACCTTAGGTCGGTTTAGTGTATTTTGTGTTGATAGACGTATATCTATGCTAAGAGCAATCGGCCCAAAGGAAGGTTGCTTTTATGCCAGATATATGTTTAAGATAGTTTACAATTATTGAACATAATTTATTTTGTTCTGATCATGCACAAAATATGTTGACCCAAAGGAAGACATATTGCGTGGTAGATTAAAGTTGTTGTAAGCTATGGACCAAAGTATAACTCATATAAAGTTTCATATTATGCACACAATGGGTCGGCCCAAAGGAAGGCACATTGTGTGGCCAATTAAAGGTTGAATTATATCAGAGAGTACCGCTAACAAATTATATTTTAATCTATACATTAAAATGCAATGTTATATGTGGTATCTCATAAGGAGCCCATTTATATGCATTTAAAACTGTATTTATTTGCATAATTTTATTATATATATGTTCTTGGATTTAGTTAAATCGTGAGCTTAAATAATTTTTTTTCTTTTTTTTTTAATTTCAGTGCAATCTGTAACTGCCAACATTAATACCATCCCAACATTAACTGGTTTGAATTTTGCTGAATGGAAAGAATACGTGATCGTAGTCTTAGGCTGCATGGACTTGGACTATGCATTAAGGAATGATCGTTCCGCCCCTTTGACCAGTGCTAGCACTATAGAGCAAAGGGCTGAATTTCAGCTGTAGGAGAAATCAAATCGCATGAGTCTAAGCATCATGAAGCTTTCCATACCGACACAAATAAAGGGCTCAATAACAGAGAGTGAAGATGCTAGGAGGTTCCTTAACCAACTGGCAGACCGATTCACCTCAAATGAAAAGGTCGAGACTACCACACTTTTTACGAAGTTGGTAACCATACGGTACAGTGGTAAAGGAAACATAAGGGAGTACATTATGGAGATGTCCAATATAGCGACAAGTCTGAAAGCACTAAAACTCGATATGTCTGAGAGTATGTTAGTGCATTTCGCCTTGATGTCTCTGCCTGCACGGTTCACTCCTTTTAAGATATCGTATAATACTCAAAAAGGAAAAGTGAACATTGAATGAGCTTATTGCTCAATGCGTGCAAGAGGAGGGGAGACTGAAGATTGAGACATCTAAAAGTGCTCACTTAGCATCTGGTTCTCAACATGCGAGCAAGAAGCGAAAGAGGATCAATAACAAAGGTAAGGGAAAGCAAACTACAGATTCTGGAGGCAATGACCATAAGGAGCAAAAGAAGCAGGATAAGAAATTCACTTGTTACTTTTGCAAGACGAAAGGTCATGAAGAAAGACTGCCTCAAGTACGCCAACTGGCATGTAAAGAAGGATAAACTTCTCAACCTTGTTAGCTCAGAAGTCAATTTAGCTATTGTACCCATTGACACTTGGTGGATAGATACTGGTGCTACTACTCACATAAGTGTCACTATGCAGGGTTGTCTCAGGAGCCGACTTCCACTTGATGGTGAAAAGATACATCTATACGGGGAATGGAAAAAGGCTACAGTAGAGGCTATTGGTGTTTTTAGGCTTTATTTAGGAACTGATGTTTATTTGGATTTGGAGAATGTAGGACCGGTGCCGTCGATAGAGGGGGGGGTGAATATCGACCGTGAAAACTTCGCGGAAATCTTCGTAACTTTCGTTCTAGACTTAGAATGTTAGCGCAGCAGAAAATAAGAACAGAAAAATAAATGCACAACAGAATGACACGCGGATTTTACTTGGTTCCCGACCCCCCAGGGTCAGTACATCCAAGGCCTATGCACGGGAACGCCCGTCCACTATTGGTCTCCTTTCCAGACTTTCCGGAGGCGGAGAAACCCGACTTACAGTGCAATATTACAATCAAAAATATTGAAAGTTAAAGTACAGTAATTAAAAAGCAAACCAACGATAAAAAGTATGAAGCTCGGCCGATCTGGACCTCCGAAGTGCCGCGCACCTCCTCCTGGAGCCTCCCGGTCGTAGAGCCTCGTTTCTAGCGTGTTGTCGTCGGTCGGAATGATCAGAATCGCTCTGGAATGTTGTTTCTGAAGCAGAGGGGTCGAAGCCCCTTATATAGGCCTCCTGGGGGCGCCCTGGACGCTGGGGGCGCCCCGGAAGACTCGGTCAACTCTTATCCTTGCGCCTACCTCGTCGCTGGTGATAAGATCGTTGACCAGGGCGCCCTGGTCAGCCGGGGCGCCCTCATGATGGCTTATCTGTGTTTTGGGTTCGAAACTGCAAATACAGCTTTGAACCAAGGCGCCCCGGACGCTCAGGGTGCCCTGCTTGACACCTGTTCTGCCTGCTTCACGTTTACTGCAGTTTTACACTTGGCTCAGGGCGCCCTGGCTGTTCAGGGTGCCCTGGTTGGTGAGGGCGTCCTCCTTGATGGGGGCGCCCTCCTTAAAGCCTTCAAATGGGTTTTTGAGCTTGCTTTGTCTCCGGTTCTTGTTACCTGCAAGATACACAAACACAAAGCATATATACATATAATATTAGGCTTAAGGACTTAGTTCGGACTTCGGATTTGCACGAAACCCTAGGTCGAACCGGCACGAGTTCCTATCCCCGAGAACTCGCCCTTCACCTACTCCTTTCAGGAGACGGTTGCCACCCAGCCCTTCGGGTGGACTTTTACTTAGCTTCCGATTACTCCGGATCTCGAGACGCCCAAACCCTGACCCGTCTCTACTCCTATCCTTAGTCATCGCTCAGCTAAGTTGCTTAGTCCCTCGGACCAAGTCTTCATTTCCTAGCAGTCCATCGCCAGGTGCCTAGCAGCCCTTCGCTAGGTCTTTGTTACCAAGCGGTCCTTCGCCTGATGCCTAGCAATCCTTCGCTAGGTCTTCTATGCCTAGCAGCCCTTCGCTAGGTGCCTAGCAACCCTTCGCTAGGTCTTCTATGCCTAGTAGTCCTTCACTAGGTGCCTAGCAGTCCTTTGCTAGGTCTTAGGGTTACGATACCTAGCAGCCCTTCGCTAGGTGCCTAGCAGCCCTTCGCTAGGTCTTGAGGTTTCGATACCTAGCAACCCTTCGCTAGGTGCCCAGCAGCCCTTTGCTGGGACTTAGAGTTTCAATGCCTAGATTAACTAGGACTTTTCTTCAACTAAGGTGACTTCTCTCTTACTCCCCTTTGTCTATTTAGTGTATCACTGACTTAAGTATATTGTCAAACATTAAAACACTTAAAGCGGAATATCATTGATGCAACTTGCACCAACAATCTCCCCCTTTTTGATGTTTGACAATAACTTAAGTTAGATTGGTTTAAGGGGCTAACTTACTATCCTTGGGGTAAAAATGAAAAAGATAAAAAATAATATAAATTTTGAAACTACATTTTTGATCTTTGGGGAAAATTTCTAACTTAAGCACACATCTCTCCCCCTTTGTCATACATCAAAAAATAAAATACTTGCACCAACATTAAAAACCTTTGGTTCTTTTTGAAAATACTTAGTGCAAAATTTTTTGAAAGCATTGTATTTTGAATAATATATTGCAAAAATTATGTAATTTTTTGAAAAATATAAGTACCTTTGAAAATATATTGAATTTTTGAATAAGTAAGTACTTTTGGAAAATGCATAACTTTTGAAAGAATGTTATTTTGGAAAATATAAATACTCTTGTAAAATATAAGTAATTTTTGAAGCATCATATTTTACTTGACTAGGATTCTTTTCCAGTCTAACACAATCCTAGGAAACCTTGTTAACTACAAGGACATTTTCCTAAGTGTCCTGGACATTCTCCAACCCAAGTAAATATTATTTCAAATATAATTTCATAGGTCACACGAAAATAATAGACTTATAGTATTTTGAAAAAACTACTTATGTTTCTATCAAGATTTGAAAATACAGCGCATGAAATCATTTGAGATATTCAATAATTCTTTTAATTTGATCTCCCCCTAAACTTGACCTAGTCCTGGGAAGCTTGTTGACCACAAGTACTCTTCCTCTAAGTCTTAAGGATTGATTCAAATTAAAGAAATTATCTACTAATTTTAAAACAATTAATTAAACAAAATTAGTTCAGAAGTTTGATTTGTACTCCCCCTAAAGTTGACACCTCCTAGGAGTCCTTGTAGATTATGAATTAGACTTTCCTCTGTGTCTTTAGGGTTTATCAAAATCAAACAAGACAGATAATATTTTACAACATAAACCCTTTTTTTCGAAAAACACAAGTGATAACGATTTAAAACTCAGTTTTCGAAAAGTATTTTCAAATAATAGTAATTTTTAAAGTGCAAATTTTTGAAAACAAAAAAATGAAAAGTACTCTCCCTGTACCCGATACCGTTTGACTCTATCTAAGTGCCTTAAGGAACTTTAGTGTTGTCTTAAGAGGCTTGTGTCTAATTGAGTGAGTCAAACAAATTTTTGAAAAGTTATATTTTTGAAAAAATGTATAATATATATAATCAATCAGACAAGCATGAATTCCATAAAAACATTATTATGTTGAAGCACTATTTTGAAAATATATTTTTATGAAAATATTCTAATAATTTTGAGAAATAATTTTGAAAAATATTTTTCAATTCATTAGTCCTTAACATCTCACCCATTTTAGATGTATCAATACAACAAGCATAGTTGCCTTATAGGTGTATTGTGAGATGCTTGAATCATTTTTCTTAATTTATTTTTAATTCTAAGATTTAATTGAAGCTTGTGTTAGATTTGAATTTGACGCGAAGTAACTTGAATTTGAATTTCAAGAATTGGCTTCCAGGTCTTGGCGAGGCACTAGGCCTTCTTTGGCCGTAGCCTTATGGGATCATCCACCCTTTCCTTGACAAAGCCTTTTAATGAAATTTCATTTTCAAAATTACTTTTTGAAAAATTCTGGTCTAACTAGTTTGAGTCTTGGATCGGTAGCTTCGGCTAGTTCCGCCAAGATGGCTTCTCTAACGTACTATCATCTCACCTCCACCCAACACTAGGTTGATCAAGTTTCAATTATTCTTTTTCCTAAAGCCGTTCTAAATTATGCATAAAATTTAAATATGAATGACATGTCATATTTAAAAAAATAGCAAATGCATGTCATGGCAGTTATGCATGTGTCAAACAAGTCAAATAATTTTATTTAAGTTTCTAAAATGTATCAAATTCCCGATTTGATACATGTCGAGTGAACCCGCGAATATGTCAACCCATTTTGACATATTTAATATTATTAATTTTAATTGTTACACTTTGGGTAAAATTTTACTTTGGTTTGAGTTTAAGTTATTTAAGATTTTAGTTGGATTCAGGTTAATTACGAATTAATTGAGATTGGATTAATTGATTAGGATTAATATTGAAGTTAATTTAATTGAAGTTTTAATTTTAATTTAACTTAATTTTACTTTGAATTTAATTTGAATTAAATTGATTTAATTAAGATTTAATTAAGATTTAATTTAGGTTTAATTTGAATTTAATTGAATTATTTGAATTAATTCGAATCTATTAGAACTTAATTGAATTATTTAAGATTTAATTAATTAATTTGAATTTTTAAGAATTAATTAATTCGAATTTGAATATTAAGAATTAATTAATTCGAATTTAATTAGGATTTAATTAAGATTTAATTTGAATTTAATTAGGATTTAATTAAGATTTAATTTGAATTTAATTAGGATTTAATTAAGATTTAATTTGATCTTAATTAGGATTTAATTAAGATTTAATTTAAATTTAATTAATATTTAATTAAGATTTAATTTGAATTTAATTAGTATTTACTTAAGATTTAATTTGAAATTAATTAAGATTTAATTTGAAATTAATTAAGATTTAATTTGAAATTAATTAAGATTTAATTTGAAATTAATTAAGATTTAATTTGAAATTATTTAAGATTTAATTTGAAATTAATTAAGATTTAATTTGAAATTAATTAAGATTTAATTTGGATTTAATTTGAATTTAATTTGAATTAATATGAATTTGATTAGGATTTAATTTGGATTTAATTTGAATTAATATGAATTTAATTAGGATTTAATTTGGATTTAATTTGAATTAATATGAATTTAATTAGGATTTAATTTGAATTAATATGAATTTAATTAGGATTTAATTAGGATTTAATTTGAATTAATTTGAATTTAATTAGGATTTAATGATTAATTAATAATTGTGGGTTTAAATTCATCATTTTCATTATTTCGAAAATTTCTTTTTCATTTTTATCTTTCTTTTTAAGTTTTTCTAATAATTTTGATTTATTTGAATTTTTGTAATTTTTATTGATTATGGCCTTTATCTTAGAAAATTTTATCTCCTCCTCAAGATTAAATTTTTCATTATCCTCACAGTAGGTGGAGTAAATTGGGCCACTAGTTAAAGTTTTATAATAATCTTCAATATTATCTATAATTAAATTATTATCTAGGAGAAAATTATCCTCAGATATATTTTCGACATTAATCTCTAGATTATCTTTAAGATTTTCAGAATTAATTTCTGAATTATCCTTAAGATATTCAAATTTGAATTCGGATTTATCCTTAGAATTTTCACATTTGGATTCCGAATTATCCTTAGGATTTTTAAATTTGGATTTCGAATTATCCTTAGGATTAATTTTATCTGTATTAAAATTATCAGAACTAATTTTATCAGATAAATTATCAAGATTAATTTTATCAGATAAATTATCAGGATTAATTTTATCAGATAAATTATCAGAATTAATTTTATTAGATAAATTATCAGAATTAATTTTATTAATTTTTGAATTAATATTCTGAATTAAACAATTAATTTCTAATATTTCGGTCATATTCACGTTTTGTAATTTAGCATGCAAAAAGTTAATTTTACTATGCAGTAAATCTACTTTATCAGAAAAATTAACTATTTTATCACATGGCAGTGCAGGAACTTGTAAAACTTTTGGAACATAAATTTTGTGTACCTTCGCCGGACATTTGTTTTTGTAATGCCCGTATTTTTCGCACTTGAAGCATCTGATATGGCTTTTGTCCCTCCGGTTTCCTGGCGCTGGTGCCTCCTTCGCCGCCGGTGATGAACGATTTTTATGAGTAGGGCACTGATTTTTATAGTGCCCTCTCTCCCTGCATGTAAAACAAATAATATGCAATTTAAAATTTGACATAATAAAAATTGTACCTGATTCACCCCTGGGCTCCCCCTCAACTCCTGGCGTCGTTGCTCCATCGGCGATTAGTCCGGTGAAGAGCGGCTCGGCTCTGATACCACTTGTAGGACCGGTGCCGTCGATAGAGGGGGGGGTGAATATCGACCGTGAAAACTTCGCGGAAATCTTCGTAACTTTCGTTCTAAACTTAGAATGTTAGCGCAGCGGAAAATAAGAACAGAAAAATAAATGCACAACAGAATGACACGCGGATTTTACTTGGTTCCCGACCCCCCAGGGTCAGTACATCCAAGGCCTATGCACGGGAACGCCCGTCCACTATTGGTCTCCTTTCCGGACTTTCCGGAGGCGGAGAAACCCGACTTACAGTGCAATATTACAATCAAAAATATTGAAAGTTAAAGTACAGTAATTAAAAAGCAAACCAACGATAAAAAGTATGAAGCTCGGCCGATCTGGACCTCCGAAGTGCCGCGCACCTCCTCCTGGAGCCTCCCGGTCGTAGAGCCTCGTTTCTAGCGTGTTGTCGTCGGTCGGAATGATCAGAATCGCTCTGGAATGTTGTTTCTGAAGCAGAGGGGTCGAAGCCCCTTATATAGGCCTCCTGGGGGCGCCCTGGACGCTGGGGCGTCCCGGAAGACTCGGTCAACTCTTATCCTTGCGCCTACCTCGTCGCTGGTGATAAGATCGTTGACCAGGGCGTCCTGGTCAGCCGGGGCGCCCTCATGATGGCTTATCTGTGTTTTGGGTTCGAAACTGCAAATACAGCTTTGAACCAAGGCGCCCCGGACGCTCAGGGCGCCCTGCTTGACACCTGTTCTGCCTGCTTCACGTTTACTGCAGTTTTACACTTGGCTCAGGGCGCCCTGGCTGTTCAGGGCGCCCTGGTTGGTGAGGGCGCCCTCCTTGATGGGGGCGCCCTCCTTAAAGCCTTCAAATGGGTTTTTGAGCTTGCTTTGTCTCCGGTTCTTGTTACCTGCAAGATACACAAACACAAAGCATATATACATATAATATTAGGCTTAAGGACTTAGTTCGGACTTTGGATTTGCACGAAACCCTAGGTCGAACCGGCACGAGTTCCTATCCCCGAGAACTCGCCCTTCACCTACTCCTTTCAGGAGACGGTTGCCACCCAGCCCTTCGGGTGGACTTTTACTTAGCTTCCGATTACTCCGGATCTCGAGACGCCCAAACCCTGACCCGTCTCTACTCCTATCCTTAGTCATCGCTCAGCTAAGTTGCTTAGTCCCTCGGACCAAGTCTTCATTTCCTAGCAGCCCTTCGCTAGGTCTTTGTTACCAAGCGGTCCTTCGCCTGATGCCTAGCAATCCTTTGCTAGGTCTTCTATGCCTAGCAGCCCTTCGCTAGGTGCCTCGCAGCCCTTCGCTAGGTCTTCTATGCCTAGTAGTCCTTCACTAGGTGCCTAGCAGTCCTTCGCTAGGTCTTAGGGTTACGATACCTAGCAGCGCTTCGCTAGGTGCCTAGCAGCCCTTCGCTAGGTCTTGAGGTTTCGATACCTAGCAACCCTTCGCTAGGTGCCCAGCAGCCCTTTGCTGGGACTTAGAGTTTCAATGCCTAGATTAACTAGGACTTTTCTTCAACTAAGGTGACTTCTCTCTTACTCCCCTTTGTCTATTTAGTGTATCACTGACTTAAGTATATTGTCAAACATTAAAACACTTAAAGCGGAATATCATTGATGCAACTTGCACCAACAGAGAATACATTCATTGTACCGTCTTTCAGACGAAACTTAATTTCAATTTCTTGTTTGGACAAATCAGGTTATTCTTGTTCATTTGGAAATGAAATGTTTAGTATTTTCTATAATTCAATTTTGATTGGTAACGATTCCTTGGTTGAAAAGCTTTATAAATTAAACATCTTTACTCCTACGATTGACAACGTAATAATGCATAGTGTAGGTACGAAACGTAAATTGACCAACGAGAATTCTTCTATGTTGTGGCATAGGCGTTTATGACATATATCCAAACAATGCCTAGAAAGGTTAATGTCACATGGAATTCTTGATTCCCTTGACATGTCAGACTTTGATGTCTGCATAGAGTTTGTTAAGGGGAAGACAACTAACAAAAGGAACAATGGGGCTAGCCGTTGTAGTGATGTTTTGGAGCTAATATATACGGATATTTGTGGACCATTCCCTAAGATATCTTGGAATGGACACACATATTTTATTAGCTTCATAGACGACTATTCTAGATTTGGCTATCTGTACTTTATTCATGAGAAGTCGCAATCTTTGGACATGTTCAAAATTTTCAAAGCTGAAGTTGAACTTCAACTAGGTAAGAAAATTAAAGCCGTCCGATCCGGCCGTGGCGGGGAACATTACGGTCGATATGATGGATCAGGTGAACAACGTCCATGACCTTTTGTAAATTACCTTGCCGAGTGTGGGATTGTGCCTCAGTATACCATGCCTGGTACACCCAGTCAGAATGGTGTAGATGAGCGTCGCAATCGGACCCTAAAAGATATGGTGAGAAGTATGATGACTTTCACTTCTCTACCGAAGTCTTTGTGGGGTGAGGCACTCAAGACTGCAATTTACCTTCTCAATAGAGTACCTAGTAAGACAGTAACTAAAATCCCATTCGAGATGTGGACGGGTAGAAAGCCTAGCATTAGGCATTTACACGTCTGGGGTTGCCTAGCTGAGGCTAGGCCTTACAAGCCTAATGAAAAGAACCTGGACTCAAGAACTGTTAGCTGTAATTTTGTAGGTTACTCTGAGAGATCAAAGGGATATAAATTTTATGATCCATCTAATAGATCCTTCTTCAAAACAGGAAATGTCAAGTTTATTGAGGATAGTGGGAACGATAAAATCAGGGAAGTATCTTTTGAGGAAAGCATTGGTAATCCTCCTATGGTCACTACTAGTGCAATCAATAGTGGTATGGTAACCATACCACACATTATGGATATTGCACATCCAGTGAGCGTAGTGAACCAAGATATTCCCATGACATCTCTAATACAATTGGAGGAGCCTACAACTGAAATTGAAGTATTGTCTTATATTGATGAGCAAGTACCTCAACGCCTCAAACACAAGTGTCCTTAAGGTGATCCACAAGGGAACGGAGAAGCACGAATTCTCGTGATTATGTTTATCTCCAAGAGCATGAGTTTGATATAGGGTTGGAAAGTGATCCTACATCTTTCCAAGAAGTCAACAATGCTCTAACCCTGAAAGGTGGATTAACGCCGTGCAAGAAGAGTTAAAGTCTATGGCAGACAATGACATTTGGGAACTTGTCGAATTGCCTGAAGGTTCGAAACTCGTTGGTTGTAAATGGATATTTAAAACTAAGCGAGATTCGAAGGGCAATATCGAAAGATATAAGGCTCGTCTTGTTGCCAAGGGATTCACTCAAAAGGAAAAATTAATTATAAGGAGACTTTCTCACCTGTGTTGACGAAAGACTCCCTTAGGATAATCATGGCACTTGTATCTCATTTTGATTTGGAGCTACATCAAATGAACGTAAAGACTGCATTCCTTAATGGAGACATAGAGGAGTTTATATATATGGTGCAACCGGAGAACTTTGAGTCCTCAGACTCAAAGCACCTAGTATGTAGATTAAAGAAGTCCATTTATGGTTTAAAGCAGGCATCCCGTCAATGGTGCCGAAATTTGATCAAGTGGTTACCTCATTTGGATTTAAAGAGAACCCTGTTGATTAGTGCATATATGTCAAGTTCAGTGGGAGCAAGTTTGTTATACTTGTTTTGTACATGGATGATATATTTCTTGCGAGCAATAATAAGGGTCTACTGCATGAAACCAAGTCATTTCTATCTGGTAAATTTGAAATAAAAGATCTTGGTGAAGCATCTTTTGTTCTAGGCATTCAATCTGTCATGATCGATCAAAAGGCATTCTTGGACTTTCACAACAAGCCTATATTGAGAAGGTGCTTATAAGTATAGCATGCAGAACTGTACACCTAGTGACACACCTGTGTCAAGAGGTGACAAGTTCATTTTGCTGCAGTGTTCACGCCTTGAACTTGAAATAAAGGAGATGGAACAATTCTCATATGCATCAGCAGTGAGAAGTCTCATATATGCACAAGTTGCACTCGACCAATATAACATTTGTAGTTGGGATGTTAGGCAGATATGTTAATAACCCAGGACCGTCACACTAGAAAGCAATTAAAAGAGTGATGAGGTATTTGCAAAGAACTAAAAGATACATGTCACGTATCAAAGGTCAGATCATCTAGAGGTGATTGGTTATTCAGACTCCGATTTTGCTGGATGCTTAGATAGCAGGAGGTCCACTCAGGCTAATCTTCATGCTTGCTGGAGGGGCTATATCTTGGAAGAGCGTCAAGCAGATGCTAGTAGTACTTTTACTATGGAGGCAGAATTGATAGCATACAATGAAGCATCCAATCACGGGATTGGCTGTGGAACTTTATCACAGCATTGCATATCGTTGATGGCATTAACAGGCCACTGAGGATCTACTGTGATAATAAAGCTGGCAGAACTTTATGCAAAGAGCAACCGCAGTTCGTCGAAGTCCAAGCACACCGACATTAAGCTTCTACGGTTAAGAGAGAGTTCAGAGTCGCCAGATTATGGTAGAGCACATCTGCACAGATTCCATGTTGGCTATCCACTCACCAAAGGCTTGGTGCCCAAGGTGTTTCATGTGCATGTTGTGGATATGGGAGTTCTTCTTATAGAAGAAGAACTCAATCTAGTGGGAGTCTGTATTTATTTTATTGCTCTATGTTAATAAAGATAAATATTTTATTTTGATTATTGTACGTACTTCAGGTTCAAAATATTAATAGGGATTCATATGTTGTTTGACACTCTGAATACGATATCATGATTTACTACTGATGTTTAGCATTTGATGTTTGTAAATATGATACAGATTTCTTTTGGAATCATAAGTTTGGATCATGATTTGCTGTTGCAGTTTAGCATAAGGTATTTGCAAATATGATCAGACTTTTTGAGTCGCTTTGGATCAGTTGGAAATTGATATGTACTGATCACATTTCATGTANCAACACAAACTGTGAGACAGAAGTGCCTTCCTGCATCTTAGAGGTGAAGAGGAGTCTGGAGACCTCGAACCTTTCGGATCTCGCCTGCTCGTCAAACAGCTCATGAAGATGGAAGATGATGGTATGAGCATCCATATGCTCATGCTGCTTTTGCAGCTCAGGTACCATAGCGGCCAGCATGATGCAACTCGCAAGTTCAGAATCGGCCAACATGTTTCTGATAGGCCACTAACTGGGCTGGAGTTGCATTTTGGAGGATGGTTGGGAAGTTGTTCTTCAGGACATAAGCAAGCTTTTCTGCCTTGAGGACTATCCTCAGGTTTCGAAGCCAGTCCATGAAGTTTGGCCTAGTCAGCTTATTGGTGTCCAAAATGGAATGCAAATTCAGAGAAGACATGATCAAGTGATTATCCTAGAAATACAAATTGAGATTATGTGAGAAGAATGATAAAGAATGCATCAATATACATTAATTAAATCCTATTTATTTTTCGAATTGAATAACCCTTTTTATAATTGGGAGATCGTAGGACATCTCCAAATAGGTTGATATCCAACCATAGATAAGAACAACCATGGCTAGAGTCCATCAAGTTATTCTTAGCTATGAAGGTAGGTAATTATACCGATTACATATTATACATATGTAACTATCACATTATGCTATCAACTAATTGAATGTTTGCATAAATCATTGGGTTGTTAACTCATTAACAAGTATGCAACAATATACATAGCACCCAATGCACCTCTCTTTACATCGACCTTGGCTGTGGCACAACAAATCGATGCTCCAAGCTTAAGGCTGACCCATTAATCAAGAAATAGTTTTAATATGGTTGGAGCTCATTCAACCGTTTAGTCAGGCTTGGATGTGTCCAACAACCAAAACTAAGGATTGACCTCTGACTCCAACTATATTAATCATAAAACTAATTCCATGGTTTGAACATGTTGAGGTTCAAGCCGGGCATGGATGTGTCCATCAACCCAAACAGAAACAAAACTCCGGTTCTAACCATATTAATGGAAGGTGTTGGCCTTAATATTTTTAAGGGGTTTTGGGTCTCATCCTTTTCCTTTTAAGCACATTCATGACATATAATTATGTCATGTTCTAACGATTTCCTTAATAAAGTATGTATGTGACTTAATTTATCAAGTCTCATTAATTGAATTAGGAACGGATTTCCTAATTCTAATTTCATACTTTATTCAAGGAATTTTTGGGAAACAATTTCCTAAATTGTCATAATCAATTTCGGAAATAATATGTTTAAGACTTGATTTCTCTAAATCAAATCTTATTAAATTAAGAGAAGATTCCCTTAATTCAACCACATATTATTTCATGAAAATCTTATTTAAGGAAATAAACTCTATAGGAAACAATTTTCCTAATTAATTTTGGAGACAACAATATGTAAGAGCATCACCTCATAAATCAAATAAGGAAATTATCGTTTGAGAATCACCTCAAAAATTTTCAAGATTTGATCACATATTTTATTTATGGATAATTAATTACAAAAATTATTACTTTGGGTGGCTCCCCGAGGCACTCCCCAAAGAAAGAAATTTGTTGTAAATCTAATTTGGCCTGCTCCCCGAGGCATAACAAATTAAACTTGACAATTAAAGAACTTGTTAATAATATAATTTGGATGGCTCCCCGAGCCTACCCAAATCAATTTTAACAATTCATATTCAAATAGGAAATTAAATTATAACAACTAACTTTAATTTGGTGGCTCCCCGAGGCACTCCCCAAAGTAAAGAATTTTGTTAATAATTTAAAACCAATTTGAATTTAATTGTCAATTAATGTTTCCATAAAATGTCTAGACTTTCATGAAAAGAAAGTGCCCAAAATACGAGCTTTCCATAAATGGAAAGTTTCCAAAATTAAAAGGTTTTCAGAATTATTGTAAGTTTCTGGTACAAAGAAAACTTACGTATTTCCAAAATTGGAAATTTCCAAAATTAGGAAATTTCCAAATTGGAAAGTTTCCAAAAATGGAAAGTTTTCACAATTATCATAAAATTTCAGAAACAGAGATATTTCAAAAGTTTGCGAAATTTCATGAGGATTTCCAAACTTTGAAATTCCTAAATCTAAAATTTACCAATATTGGAAGTTTTCCATAATTGGAAAATTTTCCAAAATTGAGATCATGACAAAGTTTTCCGCAAAACAATTATATGATTATGTCGAACACTAACCGGCTCTGATACCACTGTTGGGACCGGGTGCATGCCGACGCGGACACGTATTGTAATTGTTACATAATTACATGCAGCGGAAACAAAAGCATGAATAATTTCCTAAATTATTCTAACACATATCCTAAGCATGCAATGTGTTCACATAATCGTAATATAAAATTTTGCAGAAAAGGAAATTACTCTACGAATTACCTTGCGTAACTTGGAAGAAGGGACGAGATCCAACCGTTAGCGTCCCTTGAAAGCTCCGCCTCTATTCGTATCCACACCGAGTATCGTCGGGATGACTTCGCTAAGCCACGAGTTTCGTGTTCACGAGAACTACTAGATTCTCCGTGAACACGACGAAAATCGAGAGAGTAATCAAATCGAAAGACTCACTACCAAGGTTGGCCGAAGAGGAAGAACGTCGCAAGGAAGAACTTCGTCGCCTTGATGCTTCTCCTTGTGCTCACGGCAAGAAGAAAGAAGGAAGGCCTATGGCCGGCCAAGAGAGAGGGAGAGAAGAAGAGGAGAAAGCCCAAGCAATTCTTGGATCGATCCTCTTCCATGGCACCCCTTGGGTCCTTTATATAGGGAGAGGTTTCTTAATTCTCAAGCAAACCTCTCCTTGATTATGGAATAATTTCTCAATCAATCCATAATCAAGGCTCTCATGATCAAGCTTCTTCTTCTTGATTATGGAATAATTTCTCAATCAATCCATAATCAAGGCTCTCTTTCTTTTGGCATGATTATATAAAATTTATAAAACAAACCAACCATTGGTTCATTATATAAAATTTTATAAAGCAAACCAACCATTGGTTCATTATATAAATTTTATTAAACAAACCAACCCATGGTTCATTATATAAAAATTTATATAAAATTTATATAACCTTTTATAAAATAAACCAACCTTTGGTCTATTTTATAAAACAAACCAAAATAGCCTTATCCTCTTATGGTGGTGGTGGCCGGCCATGACAAGAAGAGAGGAGGCCCCCTTCCTTGGCCGGCCCATCTAACCCCAATTTGATCAAATCCCTTAATGAATTAAACTTATTTAATTCACCTATTAAGTCTTTAAAAGACTTAGCCATTCTATGCTTCCGATGCGTCTGAAATAAATTCAGTTTCGACTATTGTTTGGACTTACCAAAAATAGTCTATCTCGATTGGAGAATCCAATTCTCAACTCGTTTTAAATCCTTCGAATTACTCATTATGCGTGTGACCAAATAGGCTTTCAATTTATGTTGGTCGTCCATAATTAACTAATTAATTATAGAACGATCATGAGTGGCACCTAGTAGTACATCATGATCCCCAATTAATTGAAAGATCAACGGTTGACCTCAGAAATGACTCTGAAACCCTTCAGCAGCTATAATGAATCGTGCCTCATTCCCTTCACCATCTTATACCTTCTTGGTTCAGGACATGGTCTATGTGTGTCAGCCCCCACTAGGCTGACTACGTCATACCTAGCCCAAGTAACGTTTCCTCGTCCTATGGATTCTAATTACTCTCATGTATTTAAGAGATTCATACTCTGAACATGTCATGCTCTGGCCAGAGGCTTCGAGTAACAATCCGACGATAGGCCTCGGATATACATCTCCTCGCAAGGAGTGGTGAATCCTTTGTAGGCTGTTCAAACATCTTCGGGCACTTCGGCTTATACCCAATCATCCTGGGTCCACACCTCCTTGGAGATGCTTGCTTAAGATGTCAAAGTATAAGTCTCCATGACCAAGATGACTTGAACACCGCAAGTCAAAAGAACATCGCACTTAAGCTGCAGTAAGAACTTCACTGACATATCTATATGTAGACTACCATATGAAGTTTTACAGCCAGTCACTCCAATGAACTAGTTCCCTTAACTAGTATTCATGTTTATCTCCGGACATCTCAATGTCACCAGCTAGTGAGAATCAGCTGATTAGAGAATAACCCATGCTAGTCTCAACAAAATTGATAGTGTCTGTATTTATCAATTCATCTACTAGGGACAATTTCAATACTTCACAATTGCACATGTAGAGATAATCACTAGTTGTGAATTCATCACAAATTCTCTCATGCTGTGAATTGTATTGCGGACATTCAGTAAATGAGCTTAAGATCTTAATCAAATAATCATGTATACTCAAATAGTGAATATTCATTTATTAAAATAAATGTTTACAAGCATAAGGCGATTGTCTTAGGACACTTCTCTCATATCACTAACACTACCACGGTTACGAGGCGCCTGCCACCGAGCCACGGGAGTCGACTTGGGAGGTTCAATTGTACGGTCCGCTCGGCGATCGTTTCTACCAAGGCCTTCAGGAGGCTGACTAATGGAGTCCGACCAGCAGATCTAATGCCTTTCTCGCGGGGGTGAGTCAGGTTTGCTTCTCCTTTTACTTGCGTTTCTCGTTTCCCTCATCCCTGTCTAGCTCTTACTACTTGTTTTCTGGTTTGCAGTTCTTTGGCTCAGCTTATGACCTAGCCGTCTGTTTTATAAGTTATGATCGGGCTTTGCAACAGGTAGAAACCTGAGTGGAAAGACTGGAGACGCAGCTCCGTCATGCGCAGCTGCAGTTTAATGGGGTGTCCCTGAACCGGCTGCGAGCCGAGAACTTAGACCTTCAAGATCGTGCGGCCCACTCGGTGGCGCATCTTGAAGAGCTGTGGGTGGAACTAGATTCGGCCGATGCGGCAGCTGCCCAGGCGCGACACCGAATCACCAGCCTAGAGCAGACGGAACACCGGGCCAAGGACCTGGAAAGTCGGGCTCAGGCTGAGCTGGCCAAGATCAAGGCGGAACTCCTGGAAGCGTGCCAATCAGCCTCCGCGCTGCGCGCCGATCTGAAGGCCAATGAGGAGGAGCTGAGTGCCTACTCGGGAGAGCTGGGGCTGCTCTGGAACCAGTACGTCACTCGGGAGGCGGAGCTGAAGGCAATCCGGAGGGAACTGGAGGAACTCCGGGCTTATATGGCATCTCAGCGATACTCCCGTAGGGTTTGAGTGTCTCAATTTTGGGGAGTCCCACGAGCGGTTGTTAGGGAGGTTATGCTCCTTCGTTTTCTTCTTTTTGGTAGAGGCCAAGCCTCGTCACTATAATAAGACTATTTTGAATGCAAGCCTTTTCCATTTTCATGCTTGTGTGCTTTATGCTAAGTGTTGGGGGTTCGGGCAAGAGCTCGAATTTGTACTTGAGTAATCTATCAATGATGCAGGCCCAAGTGCCCCGACCTCAGTTAAGTTTTGGCTAGGTGGTCCCCGAGTGACGCAGCCACTCAGGGGACTTGGCCATTAAGGCTCGATTTTGTTTCAGGTGACAACGGTTGCCCTGTTTGATCAGGCTTGAGGCTACTTGCTCAGTTGTCCAGAGTTTGTGCGCTCGGTCGGTTGGCTTTTAAGGAGCGTGGGTCTACACACGTCCCGAGTTGGGGCCGGGCGGAGGGGTTCGTGGGAGCAGGCCCACTTATAACTCGCGGGAGCGAGAGTTTGGCTTCTCGGTCGGAGGTATCCCAGGGAGTGTGGGCCGCCACGCGTCCGACTGGGAGCCGAGCCAAGGGGTTCGTGGGAGCATGCCCACTTAGAACTCACGAGAGCGAGAGTCTGGCTTCTCGGTCGGAGGTATCCTAGGGAGCGTGGGCCGCCACGCGTCTAGCTGGGAGCCGAGCCGAGGGGTTCGTGGGAGCATGCTCACTTATAACTCACAAGAGCGAGAGTCTGGCTTCCCGGTCGGAGATATCCCAGGGAGCGTGGGCCGCCACGCGTCCCATTGGGAGCTGAGCCGAGGGGTTCGTGGGAGCATGCCCACTTATAACTAGCGAGAGCGAGAGTCTGGCTTCTCGGTCGGAGGTATCGCAGGGAGCGTAGGCCGCCACGCATCTGACTGGGAGCTGAGCCGAGGGGTTCATGGGAGCATGCCCGCTTAGAACTCGCAAGAGCGAGAGTCTGGTTTCTCGGTCGGAGGTAGCCCAAGGAGTGTGGGCCGCCACGCGTCCGACTGGGAGCCGAGCCGAGGGGTTCATGGGAGCATGCCGACTTAGAACTAGCAAGAGTGAGAGTCTAGCTTCTCGGTCGGAGGTATCCCAGGGAGCGTGGGCCGCCACGCGTCCGACTGGGAGCCGAGCCGAGGGGATCATAGGAGCATGCCCACTTAGAACTCGCAAGAGTGAGAGTCTGGCATCCCGATCGGAGGTATCCCAGGGAGTGTGGGTCGCGACGCATCCGACTGGGAGCCGCGCTGAGGGCTTCATGGGAGCCCACTTCAAACTCGCGAGAGCGAGAGTTTGACATCCCGGTCGGAGGTATCCCAAGGAGCGTGTGTTGGGTTTTAGGCCCTTGGATGGTGCGTATGGAATCTATCCATTGTCGTGTCCCCGGATTAAAATTTTATTAATTGAAATTAATCCGAACACATACGAAACTTCCAAGCGACCGTTTTGTTGTTGTGCTAACGACTTGAGCGATCGCTTGAACAGAACTTGTTGTTCAAGCGATTCGACTCTTCTAGTCGGATAGCCGCGGAAAAGACAACGACGTAAGATCACCGATTTTTGTGTTTACAATCGGGGTCCAAGTTAATTAACAAATAACTAACTACATTGACAAGGCAAGAAATAAAGAACAAAAACAAGAATTGAGCAAAAACAAAACTTGTACCTCTTGATCTTCTATTGTATGACCTCCCTCCTCTAGGACGTCCTGTGGCTGACGATCTACCAAGGGTTGAAGCCGCCTAGACCACTCTTCTCTTCTCTCTTACTTGCGCCAACCTCCAAGAGGAAAGCCCCTCTTCTCCTCTTCTCTTCTTTGTCACCGACCACCACCACCTTCTCCTTCTTTGTGCCGCCGGCCACCAAGGAGGAATCACCTCCAAGATTACGTCACCTCTTGAGAAGGAGAAGGAAGAATCAAGAGAAGAGGAAGCTCTCTTCCTCTTCTTTGTGTTGCCGTTGAAACCCTAGGGAGAGGGGAGAGGGGCACCGACCAAGAGAGAACCAAGGAAAAAAACCAAGGAAGAGATTAAACCGAAGCTTTTTAAACCAAAGAAGTTATTATTTTGGGTCTAGGCTTCATGAGGTATTTATAGGCTACAATAGGGACCATGAGGAGGAGTTGGTACTTGGCCACCTAACGGATTTTTTTAGCCACAAAAATTTGTACCCACACAAAATTTTTAGCCATAAAAAATTTTTTAGCTACAAAAATTTTTAGCCACAAAACCGGATCCGTTCATAATGATCCAATTCACTAAAGGATCATTATTGAATTACCTCACCAACCCCCATAATAAAATATGGGCTCCAATATATTATTTGTACAAAATTCTCCCCGTGTTTAAGATATCGCATGTTTGTTAATTAATTAATTAATCTGACAATTAATTAATTACCTTCTAACTCCATGAGTAGTACCACTCAACCTTATTATCATGCCGGACCAAGTCCACCTGCAGGGTTTACATGATAAACTTTATGTGCTCCTCAAGGGGACATCATCATCCTAAAATAGGACACGGTTTCCTCCTATAATCAACGACACACCATGCAAATAATACTATTTTCCAATTTATCGAGCCTATCAATTTAATGAATAAATCTCGCTCACTGGTAAATCAAAGAAATAAATACTAAGTACATGTGCCCGTTATTATATCGGGATTAAGAGTATGTAAAAAATAATATCTTGAGGTCTGATTCAATTATATAGTCAGTATAAATTGAATCACCTCAAAGTTGGTCCGCTCAATACACTCAGAGTGTACTAGTGTAACTCTATGGTAAAGACAGACCATATCAAATTACATTACAACCATGTCAATGTTAGATCATGTTCGTCTTGCTAGAGGGGGGGTGAATAGCAACTTTGAATTCTTCTACCTACGATGTTAGCATGCGCAAGCGGAAACAATAATAACAATAATAAACAATCGCTAACACCAACCTTTACGTGGTTCGGAGATGATGCTCCTACTCCACGACAGTCCGTAAGATGGACGATCCCTTGATCCTTCAGTGGATCACTCCCCGGATGCCCTCCGGCTAGCTCGTGTAGCTCCTTGTGGGTGGAGAAACCTCGCCACAAACCCGAACACACTTTCTGAGCACTAAGACTACTAATGATCTCTAATCAAGCTCATTTCGTCAACCCTTTCCTAACCAACCCAAGCTCCTTTAAATAGAGCTTATGACTTGAAAGAGTCTCTACCAGTCGACTGCTCCCAGGGCAGTCGACTGCCCCCACCCAAATTCGACCGTTGCAAGCCCAACGTTCAAATTCTTCAACCGCTACCAGTCGACTGCCCCATTGGCAGTCGACTGATCTTGCTGTGGGGTTTACCAGTCGACTGCCAGAACTCAGTCGACTGCCACCTAGGTTTTTCCCTTCCCGAGTACATTTCTCTCCGCACTCGACCCCTAGGATTTCCCCGAGTACATTCCCACAGCACTCGTACCCTCACGACTCAGCTGACTCCTCACCAGCAGCCTCGACTATTGCCTTCGCGCCCTCTTCATCTTTGGCTCCCGTCCCTCAGATGCGCACGCAAGCCCTCGGCTTGCCTCCATGCCATCCTTCACGCATGCCTCGAAGTCCGTGCCCCTCGGTTGATCGTCCCTGCTATCTATGGTCCCTCGGGTGCGCACACAAGCCCACGGCTTGCCTCCATGCCACCCTTCACCATACCCGAAGCCGTCCAGCTAAGTCAATATGTGTAACCTGCAAACCTGCACACTCACATACACATATTAGAACACAAGGGTAAACCTAACTTAAACCCTTTGCCAAACATCAAAATACATGGTTACTCTGGACCATAGATTGCCCCAAAAATCTCCCCCTTTTTGATGTTTGGCAATCTGTTTAAGTTAGGGAAAACAAATAGCAAAAACACAATGCTAACAACCATTTGGACTTACATTGCCAAGGCTCCATCTTGGACTTATACCACCAATGCATATGCAATGCAAACAATCATGGATCCTATCCCAAGGCATCCCCACACCTAACCTCCCCAAGTTAGGAATTTTTTCCAAAACGGGCTTTTTAAAACCTTCCCAATGCGCCCCCTACATTGGACTTGCAAAGGTTTTTTAAGAACCTCTCTAAGGTTCCCCTTACGCCAAGAATGGAGCAACCATGCTCCCCCTTTATCTAAGTTTCCCCTAAACCTAAGGTTTCTTGCAAAGGCGTGTTTGGTTTCCCAAATTAAACCCAACACTTCTCCCCCTTTGTCATACATCAAAAAGATTCCAACAATTCCCCCCTTATTGGACTCTTTATCCCCTGAATGATTATAAACACAGTGTATTAACCCCCCATAAGGTTCCACACTTGTTTCACCTCATTTGGACACCTTTTAATAGCTGAAACCCATTTTTCAGCCTTTACCAGTCGACTGGTACAATTACCAGTCGACTGACACTCTGAAAACTCAATTTTTAACTTTTTGAACCCAACATCAGAAATGCGCCAGAAATTCCACAAATCTTCAAAAATTTCCAAATTTTGTGGAGAGGTTTGTGGTACCCATACCTACTTGGAAAAAATACATCCAAAAATGTATCTATCACCATTCCAAATATTGACATAAAATCCAAAACTACCTAATTAGTTCAATTAAACCTTGACCTAAAGTCCTAGTTTTGGTTTCCTCTTGATGTCTTTGCTCATACCAATCCACAATGCATCCCTAGCATTGATTTATATGGCATTTATACATCAAAAATAAACTTTCATGCTTCATGACCCCAATGTTATATTTTCATGTATGAAACACATAATCCATGTGCCAAAACCCAAGAATTGAGACTCAAGTCCGTCTCCAACTCTTTTGGCACATTCCATGATTCATCTAGACCTCTAGGAGCAACCCTCCCAAGATCCACTCATCATATATCTCACAGACTCCTAGAGCTCCCCCTTGAGCTCTTAGCCTTAGCCACCTCCCTAGGTGACTCAACAAATACTAGATCACACAGGTGTACCCCGGTGACTCTTGACCTACAAACTTAACCCTCTTAACCTTAGACATCTTGTCCTTGGTTAAGTCCTTTTTCTTTCTTTTTGATGGCATCACCTTGCCATTCTTGGACTTCCTTTCCTTGCCATAATTATATGCTACCCTAGCATATTTCTTTCCATTGGCATTGGAGACCTTAAACCGGTATCCCAACCCCGATCTATCATTGTTGGGTTTTAGACTACCCAACACTATATCTAAACCCTTAGATCAAATAGTGAATCTACCTAGGGTTTTCTCCATTTCTTCAAGTCTTGCCCTCAAGACTTGATTTTCCCTTTCTAGGCTTCTAACCCTAGAATCCACATGTTCACTTTGGGTATTCCTAGACCTACCCTCCTTCCTAGACCTACCCTCCTTCCTGGCATCCCGGTCGGAGGTATCCCAAGGAGTGTGGGCCGCCACATGTCCGACTGGGAGCCGAGCCGAGGGGTTCATGGGAGCATGCCCACTTAGGACTCGCGAGAGCGAGAGTCTGGCTTCTCGGTCGGAGGTATCCCAGAGAGCGTAGGCCGCCACGCGTCCGACTGGGAGCCGAGCTGAGGGGTTCGTGGGATCATGCCCACTTAGAACTCGCGAGAGTGAGAGTCTGGCTTCTCGGTTGGAGGTATCCCAGGGAGCGTGGGCCACCACGCATCCGACTGGGAGCCGAGCTGAGGGATTCATGGGAGCATGCCCACTTAGAACTCGCAAGAGCGAGAGTCTGACTTCTCGGTCAGAGTTATCCCAGGGAGCGTGGCCGCCACGCGTCCGACTGGGAATCGAGCCGAGGGGTTCGTGGGAGCATGCCCACTTAGAACTAGCGAGAGTGAGAGTCTGGCATCCCGGTCAGAGGTATCCCAGGGAGTGTGGGCCGCTACGCGTCCGACTAGGAGCCGAGCCGAGGGGTTCGTGGGAGCATGCCCACTTAGAACTCGTGAGAGCGAGAGTCTGGCTTCTCGGCCAGAGGTATCCCAGGGAGCATGGGCCACCACGCGTTCGTCTAGGAGCCGAGCCGAGGGGTTCGTGGGAGCATGTCCACTTAGAACTCGCGAGAGCGAGAGTCTGGCTTCTCAGTCGGAGGTATCCAGGGAGCGTAGGCCGCCACCCGTCCGACTGGGAGCCGTGCCGAGGGGTTCGTGGGAGCATGCCCACTTAGAACTCGCGAGAGCGAGAGTCTGGCTTCTCGGTCGGATTTATCCCAGGGAGTGTAGGCCGCCACGCATCTGACTGGGAACCGAGCCGAGGGGTTCGTGGGAGCATGCCCACTTAGAACTCGCAAGAGCGAGAGTTTGGGACGCTTGATGATTATCCGAGAAGGCAGACCTTCCACTATTCATGTGGGGTTACAGAGTACATTAATATCCTGCTGGGTGGGAGCTTCTTTTGGCTAGCCAGCCTGAAATCATGTGAATGCCTCCTTGGATAGCGTTTTGTCGATTGGCCTGCTGCTCATCCATTCCGTCGGACTCGATTTGCTCACCGGCCGAGAACAAGCTACGTGCGATCGGGGGATCGCGTCCGGGTTCTTCAGTCGAGACGATGGTTCGACTTCCCCGACCTGGTCCTTGCCCCGGGGAGACTTGCCTTCCTCGCAGTTGCGCGGTTGTGTCAGGGGCTCGACCCCGGCCGAACTGACGGCATTCCTCCGTGTCGTGGGTGTGGCTGTGATGAAATGCTCAATAGGGCCTCCAACGGGTCGGCCGACACCCTTGAGCCACTTTTGCACTTGTCGGTGTTCCGTCTCCGCCCGGTTGGTGGGCCCTCGTGGGCTGCGAATGGGACCGCCCGTCGATCGGCTAGACTGAGCGGGACTCGGGAGTGGCCTATTGGCCAGCTCCTTTCGAGCGGCTTGTGCCTTCTCCACATTGATGTATTTGACAACATTTCCCAGCAGGCTATCGAAGTCCTTTGTCAGCTTCCTGATGAGCGAGCGGAAAAAATCTCCCTCCTGCAGACCTTGGGAGAATGCGCTGATTAATACCTCGGCCACAGCGGTTGGCACGTCCAGTGCCACCCCATTAAATCACTTGATGTAGGCCTAGAGCGACTCCTTAGGGCCCTGCTTGAGGGAAAACAAGTTGATACTTGTCTTATGATGCCTTCGGCTGCTGGCGAAGTGCTGGAGGAATGTCCTCCTGAGCTCTCTGAAGCCGGCTATCAACCCGTTGGGGAGTTGTTCGAACCATCCTTGAGCGGGTCCGGAGAGCGTGGTCAGGAACGCTCTGCATTTCACGCCCTTGGGTATTGATGGAGCAGGGTGACACTCTCGAACTTCATAAGGTGCTCTTCTGGGTCGATAGCCCCGACATACTCGGTGATGGTGAAGAACCGGAGATGCTTGGGCACCGGATCCTCCAGGATCCATGAAGAGAAGGGGCTGCGCGTCGGGACCGCCGACGACGCGAAAGCCGGGGCCTTTCCTTTTTCCAGGCGTGGCCTATGCGTTCGACTGGATGCGGACAACTCTGCTGGCTCGGACTCAGGCTTATCTTCCCGACCCCAACCGGGAGCGGCGGGGAAGGGAACCGAGCCTCCTTCGAGTGGGGCAACTCGTTCTCGTCCCCCCGAGGGGCCATGGATCGATGGCCCAGGAAATCGAGCTGCCTGGCTACCGGCCTGCGATAGCTGCTGGGAGGCTCTCTGGGCCCGAGTGGCCCGTAAGAGCTCGTACTCCTCGGGTGTAATGGTCATCATGACCCGATTGGGCACTTCCATCGTACACTTTCGATCAGGCTAAGTGCCCTCCTTCTAGCGCCAAATTTGATCCTGTCGCGAAGCGAGGGGGAAGCCCCAAGGGCGAGATGGTCTCCCGAGTGCCATGAGCTTTGCTGACCTGGCTCCGACCTGGCTATGACCTGCGATAAGATGGCTGTTAGCAAACCCGCCGGAGATTTTCCCCGGCCAGGCCCTCCGACGGTCAAGTCAATATACGCAGGAAATATAGTGGAGCAAAGGAAATGCAGGAGAGTAAAGTGGAGTGTGATTACGCATACCTACAGAATGAGGAGGGGAGGGGCCTATATAGCTAGGGGAGCTGACAACCCCTGTCCGTGTCGACAAGATAGGGGTATGGTGTTTGTCAGCTCGTAGAAGAGCACCTAGGGATACCGCAGCATGGCGCAGGGTGCTCGGATGGTACAATCGTACCGAGTCAGCGGGATAACCGTGAGGTGCGTCATAATTTGTCATAAATGGGTAAGACATGTATTACCCCGACGTCAGGGTCGTACCCCGGGTGCACTGATGTAGGGCGGCGTAGGGGAGAGCTGGTCCGGAGACCAAGTACCGACCGGCGGGTCTGAGTATTATGGATCCGGTCGGGTTATGTCCTGGGAGCTTGGGCCGCCACGCGTCCGACTAGGAGCTGAGAGATATGAGCTACGCCCTGAGTCGGGGGTGTGTTGAGCTATGTCTGTCTTGTCATGTTTAGGGTCTGTTAGCTATCCGGTCGAGGGAGTGTTGAGGACTGAGTTGCCCGACCCCGATCTGGGTCGGGAAAACGGACTTGGGGGGGACCGAGCTAGGGGGTGCTCGGGCTCGACCTGCCCGATCCCGCCCGGGGTCGGTCGGCTAGTGCTTCGGGAGGGTTCTTGGCTCGGGAGCTCCCTGGGTGAGGCATTCGTCGGCCCTTCCGCTAGGTCTTCGTGGCGCCAGGCTGGCTGGCTGAACTGGCCAAGCTACCCGTAAGTAAGGCCGAGATCAGAACCTAACAAACTAAGTTGTAGCTCAGTGTCCTTGATGTAGCTCACCACGACTTTCATGTTGTTCTCTTTCTTCCAAATCTCGATCAGAAACACCACCGATTCCCAAAGGCTTCCATGAATTAATCTAAAGCTCCAGTCTTAATCTCAAACTACCGTCGACTTACTGTGTCGCTCTGCATCATTGGTGCTCTTCTAGGTGGACGACGATGGTGGAACTCATCGGAATGGAGATGGAGGAGAATGACTGTGCTATTAGAATTTTCTTAAACGACAAAAAAATAAGTGATTCAGAACAAAATTTTAGTTCGGACAAGAACATGATGGAGATAAGAGATAAAAGAGAAAATGAGTATGCGATTTAGATATTCTAAAATGATTAATCAAATTGGATAATATTGAATCTAGGATGATCGATCTGGCCCTACGGAAATTTTTCACAGACCACCAGGGTAAATCAGAAAGCACTCGTAGCGGACAGTCTGGAAGCCCAATATCCCATGGATGTGCATCCCATTTGACTGAAAAATTCCTGCAAAATTAGTCGTAGTTGGGGATCAAATCGTGGGTGCTTAGGAGACAACTAGTCGCCCTTCTACTGGACCATAGTCCCGAAGTGCATGATTTAGATATTCTAGGTAGCAAAAGGCGATTCACTCACCCTCGGTCGGCTCCCCCGCCAATCCGTCCCAGGGCCAACATGAATGAGGTAAATCACAGGGTGTCACACCCCGAAGGATAGCTCGTCCAATAAAAATTGGACAGTATCTCCTCTGTACGGTAGATAATATGAAACCTCAATACAAAGACCCTCTTGGCTCACATATAATAAGAAATCATAAATGAACGAAAGGACATCCCAATAAATAAAGTCGTGTACCGGTATAACTTACAACAAACACACAAAACCAAAGGTCCTCCGAGCACATAAAATACATCTTAGACCAAAGTCATCATGACAAATAGGAAGTATGAATACGAAAGTGAAAACAAAAGAAATGTACAATCATGTACCCAAAATCAAATACAAGTCGACTCAACACAGCTGGAATGGGACGGCTGCCAGACTCTCCAGACGATTATCCTCCTGAAAAAGAAACATAGCCAACGATATGAGTTCAGATGAACTCAGCAGATACCTACTCAAAAACGCATAGCAAGTTATAACAACAGTAAGAGTCACGCGGATACAATCATATGTAATGTAATAGGAAATGCCTAGCTAAAATAGTGAATAAACGAGGCATACCAGTGTCTGCCTATCCTAAGAGTATGCAGGTCTGTAAACCTTACATACCCCTTCACGGGCAAACTCGTAACATACGAGTAACTAGATCACCTGAGCTTGTACCACACAAGCTATGCAAGATCATCCAAGCTCGTACCACACGAGCAATGTAAGAACACAGGCTTGTACCACGCAAGCAATGCAGGTCACCAGACCGAATACATAATACCACCTATATATGCATGTCAACCGAATGCAGTAAACACAAGCAAATGCAATCCATGCAATCATGCACATGATGTAATGACATGGTCACCTCTGACGCCCGTCAACCAACATCACATCTCCCCTATGAGGTTGCTAGCGGAGTACACACTCCAGTGTAGGGTTGTGACACTGTACGCTCTATCATCACTACTCCTGAGTGACCGAGTGGATAGGATACTGGCGGAGGACACCTTCCTACCTCAAGGCATATGGGGGAGCACCACTCTCATCTCTTTGTATCATCTGAAAAATGAGGGATCTCTGTCTGCTACCACGCTGCGGAAACCACTACCCCTGAGCGGCTAAGCGGAGCCCTAATAGAGCAACTGCACACACCCTTCTAATAGTACCACTAACTCATGAGCGGTAGTGTGTGCAGATCCTGAAATGACTGATGACCTATCTCAATCACAAGGGAGTCAAGGGTCACCAGTTATATAATAATGCAAAGATGATGCATGACGCTAATGCATGAAACTTCCGTCTGGAAGTCCAAAAATTATATGACATGCATAAGTCTGAACCGTGAAACATGATCAACAAATAAGCTACTAGGTAGACATACAAGGTGTAACCAGTGATCAATCAATGCTGAGTACACGGTGACATATAGCTACTCTTATGCACACATGTACACATGTCAAACATCGAGACTATATAAAAATAAACAGGGATCATCTCAAAGTCAAGCAGCAAGTATCCAGTTGAGATATACAAAAATAGGTATACAGTGTAAAACCTACTGCTATCCATATCAAACTATGCATAAAAATATGACAATATCAATAAAAATAAGTCAAGGGTACTCGCCTCCAAGTAGAAGTTCGTAAGTGAAAAGAACCTTCGTCTAGTTATCCGAAAGACAATCAGTCAATGTCTTGTATCAAAGGCACAATGTTTGTTAGTTACCAAAATAATTGATAACTAGCTAAACATAGCTACAACCCTAGTAGGAATCATCCTAAAAGTAATAATCACTAATTAGCCTCAATTAGAGATTATTTCCTACTTAGGTCAAATCACAGTCAAGTTAGACTTGCCCAAATTTAAATTTGAGTGATCATCTCATTAAACCTAATCCATTAACCCAGCCACAAACTCAAATAAGAGTTAACTCTAAAACCAACCTAGGCTCTACATCGTCCCAAAACAAGTAGTAGTTCACGCTAGGAAACTTCCCCCAATCAACTATTATTACTTACACAAATGAACTAGTTTAAACATGATCCAAAAGTAGAAATTGCAATCTCATCTCATAGCATCACAATAAGGCCACAAGATCCATCCTAAGAACTCCAACCCGAAATCCATCTACCATACTAACAATTCCAAAATGGGATAGGATGAGTTTTCTAAAATAGTTCAAGTGTTCAGATAAGCTAACCCACATAGTAAACACAAAACACAAAACCTCTAGTAGAACAAGATGAAAATCTACAATAGAATCTCCATAACCAACGACATCAAGACTATGGCCAACCAAAATTGATTCAGAACATTCTATTCCAAAGCTTGTGATAAGCGACAAAATTCTTAAACCAATTCAGAACTTTGTCAACCAAAATTCACCTTAAATCAGCACATCTATTGATCTAACCGTAGTTCATCAGAGAAGAACATTAAGTCGAATCAGATCTTACCTAAACTCACGACAAAGACAATGGTTAATCAATCAGGTTCTTTGTCTTTCGGTTTATGTCTTTTATTTATGTTATGTCATGATTCGATGAAACAATAGATTCATGCTTATATACATTATGTTTTCTCTTCGAGTTCTTATTTGGTTTTCTAGAATTCATGTGGTTAGGAGAAAACACTATGTTCTTTCAATTGGTATCAGAGCCTTAGCTTTGTTTCATCATTTTTATGGTAATAAAGTTTAAATTATTTTTTTCGTCGATTTATTGTATGTATGCTAGATTAAGTTTTCCTAGTATAATACAATTTTTATCGTCGAAAATCATGTAAAAGAAAATTCTAGGATAGACTTGTTTTCTAAGTTTTTCATATTTTATGTGAAAAAATACGAAAACGGCGGAAGAATCGTCATGTTTAACCTATTTTTTTTTAGATTAAATTGTGATGGTTTAATCGAATGGATTGGTCAATCAATCGATTAACAAGTCTAAAATTATGAACAGAATAAATTTGATTTAATTGATTGTATAAATTTATTTTAATCGATTATTATCTTAAATTTGTGATAAGATGAATTAGGAATTATATCGATTAAAATTGTTTTTTTTTATCGATGAAAATTTCTTTCATGTGAAATAATTTTTTTTTCTTTCACATCAAAAAAAATAATTGTTTCGTAGAAACAGTAAAGTGAATTTTATATATATAAAAGGCTAATGCATCAAATATTTTTCTTGATGAAGAGATTAAATAATATTATTTAATATTATTTAATTATAGAACCATAAAGAAATTCTAATTTTTAAAGGAGGGTTCTATATATGATATAGTCGTATATATTAAGCTTTTAGATCGATTGAGATAATCAATTGGATCATACCATTTGATTACCATATAGTGTCAATCGATTAATGAGCTTAATTCTGAGGTGTCAAGACTAATAAAGAAATTATCTGTTCGATTAAATATCTAGAATTTTTTTGGGTCTATCTACACAATGTGCTACTAAATTGAACTATTGTGTCGGCCCAAAGGAAGACACCTTAGGTCGGTTTAGTGTATTTTGTGTTGGTAGACGTATATCTATGCTAAGAGCAATCGGCCCAAAGGAAGGTTGCTTTTATGCCAGATATATGTTCGAGATAATTTATAATTATTGAACATAATTTATTTTGTTCTAATCATGCACAAAATATGTCAGCCCAAAGGAAGACATATTGCGTGGCAGATTAAAGTTGTTGTAAGCTATGGATCAAAATATAACTCATATAAAGTTTCATATTATGCACACAATGGGTCGGCCCAAAGGAAGTCACATTGTGTGACCAATTGAAGGTTGAGTTATATCAGAGAGTACCGCTAACAAATTATATTTTAATCTACACATTAAAATGCAATGTTGTATGTGGTATCTCATAAAGAGCCCATTTATATGCATTTAAAATTTTATTTATTTGCATAATTTTATTATATATATGTTCTTGGCTTTAGTTAAATCGTGAACTTAAATAATTTTTTTTCTTTTTTTTTAATTTCAGTGCAATCTGTAACTGCCAACATTAATATCATCCCAACATTAACTGGTTCGAATTTTGCTGAATGGAAAGAATACGTGATCGTAGTCTTAGGCTGCATGGACTTGGACTATGCATTAAGGAATGATCATCCCGCACCTTTGACTAGTGCAAGCACTATAGAGCAGAGGGCTGAATATCAGCTGTGGGAGAAATCAAATTGTATGAGTCTAAGCATCATGAAGCTTTCCATACCGGCACAAATAAAGAGCTCAATAACATAGAGTGATGATGCTAAGAGGTTCCTTAACCAACTGGCAGACCGATTCACCTGAAATGAAAAGGTTGAGACTACCACACTTCTTACGAAGTTAGTAACCATGCGGTACAGTGGTAAAGGAAGCATAAGGGAGTACATTATGAAGATGTCCAATATAGCGACAAGTCTGAAAGCACTAAAACTTGATATATCTGAGAGTATGTTAGTGCATTTCGTCTTGATGTCTCTACCTGCACAGTTCACTCCTTTTAAGATGTCGTATAATACTCAAAAGGAAAAGTGGACATTGAATGAGCTTATTGCTTAATGTGTGCAAGAGGAGGGGAGACTGAAGATTGAGACATCTAAAAGTGCTCACTTAGCATCTGGTTCTCAAAATGCGAGCAAGAAGCGAAAGAGGATCAATAACAAAGGTAAGGGAAAGCAAACTGCAGATTCTGGAAGCAATGACCATAAGGAGCAAAAGAAATAGGATAAGGAATCCACTTGTTACTTTTGCAAGAAGAAAGGTCATATGAAGAAAGACTGCCTCAAGTACGCCAACTGGCGTGTAAAGAAGAGTAAACTTCTCAACCTTGTTAGTTCAGAAGTCAATTTAGCTATTGTACCCATTGACACTTGGTGAATAGATACTGGTGCTACTACTCACATAAGTGTCACTATGCAGGGTTGTCTCAGGAGCCGACTCCCACTTAACGGTGAAAGATACATCTATACGGGGAATGGAAAAAAGATTACAGTAGAGGCTATTGGTGTTTTTAGGCTTTATTTAGGAACTGATGTTTATTTGGATATGGAGAATACATTCATTGTACTGTCTTTCAGATGAAACTTAATTTCAATTTCTTGTTTAGACAAATCAGGTTATTCTTGTTCATTTGGAAATGAAATGTTTAGTATTTTCTATAATTCAATTTTGATTGGCAATGATTTCTTGGTTGATAAGCTTTATAAATTAAATACCTTTACTCCTACGATTGACAACGTAATAATGCATAGTGTAGGTACGAAACGTAAGTTGACCAACGAGAATTCTTCTATGTTGTGACATAGGCTTTTAAGACATATATCTAAACAACGCCTAGAAAGGTTAATGTCACATGGAATTCTTGCTTCCCTTGACATGTCAGACTTTGATGTCTGCATAGAGTGTGTTAAGGGGAAGACAACTAACAAAAGGAACAAAGGGGCTAGCCGTTGTAGTGACGTTTTGGAGCTAATACATATGGATATTTGTGGATCATTCCCTAAGGCATCTTGGAATGCACACATATATTTTATTTGCTTCATAAACGACTATTTTAGATTTGGTTATCTGTACCTTATTCATGAGAAGTCGCAATCTTTGGACATGTTTAAAATTTTCAAAGCCGAAGTTGAACTTCAACTAGGTAAGAAAATTAAAGCCGTCCGATCCGACCGTGGAGGAGAATATTACGGTCGATATGATGGATCAGGTGAACAACGTCCAGGACCTTTTGCAAATTACCTTGCTGAGTGTGGGATTGTGCCTCAGTATACCATGTCTGGTACACCCAGTCAGAATGGTGTAGCTGAGCATCGCAATCGGACCCTAAAAGATATGGTGAGAAGTATGATGGCTTTCACTTCTCTACCGGAGTCTTTGTGGGGTGAGGCACTCAAAACTGCAGTTTACCTTCTCAATACAGTACCTAGTAAGACAGTAACTAAAACCCCATTCGAGATGTGGACGGGTAGAAAGTCTAGCATTATGCATTTACACGTCTGGGGTTGTCCAGCTGAGGCTATGCCTTACAAGCCTAATGAAAAGAAACTAGACTCAAGAACTGTTAGCTGCAATTTTGTAGGTTACTCTGAGATATCAAAGGGGTATAAATTTTATGATCCATCTAATAGATCCTTCTTTGAAACAGGAAACGCCAAGTTTATTGAGGACAGTGGGACCGATAAAATCAGGGAAGTATCTTTTGAGGAAAGCGTTGAAAATCCTCCTATGGTCACTACTAGTGTAATCAGTAGTGGTATGGTGACCATACCACACATTATGGATATTGCACATCCAGTGAGCGTAGTGAACCAAGATATTCCCATGACATCTCCAATGCAATTGGAGGAGTCTACCACTGAAATTGAAGTATTGTCTCATATTGATGAGCAAGTACCTCAACCGCCTCAAACACAAGTGCCCTTAAGGCGATCCACAAGGGAACGGAGAAGCACGAATTCTTGTGATTATGTTTATCTCCAAGAGCATGAGTTTGATATAGGGTTGGAAAGTGATCCTACATCTTTCCAAGAAGTCAAACAATGCTCTAACCCTGAAAGGTGGATTAACGCCATGCAAGAAGAGTTAAAGTCTATGGCAGACAATGATGTTTGGGAATTTGTCGAATTGCCTGAAGGTTCGAAACCTGTTGGTTGTAAATGGATATTTAAAACCAAGCGAGATTCAAAGGGCAATATCGAAAGGTATAAAGCCTGTCTTATTGCCAAGGGATTCACTCAAAAGGAAGACATTGATTATAAGGAGACTTTCTCACCTGTGTCGACGAAAGACTCTCTTAGGATAATCATGGCACTTGTAGCTCATTTTGATTTGGAGCTACATCAAATGGACGTAAAGACTGCATTCCTCAATGGAGACATAGAGGAGTCTATATATATGGTGCAACCGGAGAACTTTGAGTCCTCAGACTCAAAGCACCTAGTATGTAGATTAAAGAAGTCCATTTATGGTTTAAAGCAGGCATCCCATCAATGGTACCGGAAATTTGATCATGTGGTTACCTCATTTGGATTTAAAGAGAACCCCGTTGATCAGTGCATATATGTCAAGTTCAGTGGGAGCAAATTTGTTATACTTGTTTTGTATGTGGATGATATATTGCTTACGAGCAATAATAAGGGTCTACTGCATGAAACCAAGCCATTTCTATCTGGTAAATTTGAAATGAAAGATCTTGGTGAAGCATCTTTTGTTCTAGGCATTCAGATCTGTCGTGATCGATCAAGAGGCATTCTTGGACTTTCACAACAAGCCTATATTGAGAAGGTGCTTATAAGGTATGGCATGCAGAACTGTACACCTGGTGACATACCTGTGTCAAGAGGTGACAAGTTCAGTTTGCAGCAGTGTCCATGACTTGAACTTGAAATAAACGAGATGGAACAATTCCTATATGCATCAGCAGTGGGAAGTCTCATGTATGCACAAGTTTGCACTCAACTAGATATAGCATTTGTAGTTGGGATGTTAGGCAGATATGTTAATAACCCAGGGTCGTCGCATTGGAAAGCAATTAAAAGAATGATGCGGTATTTGCAAAGAACTAAAAGACACATGCTCACGTATCGAAGGTCAGATCATCTGGAGGTGATTGGTTATTCAGACTCTGATTTTGCTGGATGCTTAGATAGTAGGAGGTCCACTTCAGGCTATATCTTCATGCTTGCTGGAGGGACTATATCTTGGAAGAGCGTCAAGAAGACGCTAGTAGCTACTTCTACTATGGAGGTAGAATTGGTAGCATACTATGAAGCATCCAATCACGGGATTTGGCTGCCAAACATCACAGCATTGCATATCGTTGATGGCATTGACAGGCCACTGAGGATCTACTGTGATAATAAAGCTGCAGAACTTTATGCCAAGAACAACCGTAGTTCGTCGAAGTCCAAGCACATCGATATTAAGTTTCTAGCGGTTAAAGAGAGAGTTCAGAGTCACCAGATTATGGTAGAGCACATCTGCATAGATTCCATATTGGCCGATCCACTCAAAAAGGCTTAGTGCCCAAGGTGTTTCATGCGCATGTTGTGGATATGGGAGTTCTTCTTATGGAAGAAGAACTCATCTAGTGGGAGTCTATATTTATTTTATTGCTCTATGTTAATAAAGACAAATATTTTATTTTGATTATTGTACGTACTTCATGTTGGTGCAAGTTGCATCAGTAATGTCCTCCTCTAAATGTTTCAATGTTTGACAATATGCTTAAGTCGGTGATATATTGAACAAGGGAAGGGTGAATGAAGAAAACTAGACCAAGGTAAACCAAAGTCCTAGTAAACCTAGGCAAGAAGTCCTGGCAAAGGGCTGGGCACCGAAGACCTGACCGGAAGTTGGGCAAGAAGTCCTGGTCAGCACTAGGCACCGAAGACCTGACCGGAAGTTGGGCAAGAAGTCCTGGTCGCGGACTGGGCACCGAAGACCTAGTTCGAGGAATTGGCACGAAGTCTTGATCATGGATTGGGCACTAAGTCCTAGCCGAGGGTTGGGCACCTAAGACCTGACCAAGGGTTGGGCACTGAAGACCTGGTTCGAGGAATTGGGCACGAAGTCCTGGCCGAGGGTTGGGCACCGAAGTCCTGGACCTAGGGTTTGGGCACAAAGTCTTGGTCCGAGGGATTGAGCAACTTAGCTGAGCGATGACTAAGGACAGAAGTAGAGACGGGTCGAGGTTCGGACGTCTCGAGATCCGAGAGTATCGGAGGCTAAGCAAAAGTCCACCCGAATGGACTGGGTGGCAACCGTCTCCTGAAAGGAGTAGGTGAAAGATGCGTTCCCAGGGGTGGAAACTTGCGTCGGTTCGACCTAGGGTTTCATGGAAATCCGAACTCAGAACCAAGTCCTTAAGGTTAAGATTGTGTGTATATTTGCTTTGTATTTATATATCTTGCAGGTACCTAGAATGGAAGACAAAGCAAGCGAACAACACACAACGTGGCTGGATGGTTGGATTCCAAGCGCCCCCATTGAAGGAGGCACCTCAATGAATCAGGCAAAACCCAGTCTTCATCCAAGCGCCCCCATTGAAGGAGGCGCCTTAATGAAAGGAGGAAAAACCAGTCTTCATTCAAGCGTCCCAGATGATACAGGTGCCCTGGTTCAAAGTTGTATTTGCTACTGCGAGTTCGAAGCAGAGATAAGCTTTGACTGGGTTCATTGAGGCGCCTGGGAGGTCCAGGGTGCCCTAGTCAGAGGCCTTATCTGCTGTAGCGAGTTCGGCGCGGAGATAAAGTTTGACCAAGCCCATTGAGGCGCCCTGGTTATCACAGGCGCCCCAATGAAGCCTATAAAAGGGGCTTCGACCCCTCAGCTCAGGACACAACTTCCAGAATCATTCTGAGCACTCCAAACAGAAGAAATGCGCTAACGACGAAGCTCTGCAACCAAGGAGGCTCCGGGAGGAAGTGCGCGGCACTTCGGAGATCCAGATCGGCCGAGGCTTCAATTCTTTTCAGTTGGTTTGATTTACTTTCAACACTTATTTTTCATATATTTTTTATTGTAATATCTGCACTATAAGACGGGTTTCTCTGCCTCCGGAAAGTCCGGAAAGGAGACCATTAGTGGACGGGCGTTCCCATGCTTAGGCCTTGGATGTACTGACCCTGGGGGGTTGGGAACCAAGTAAAATCCCGTGTGCGCTGTGTTGTTTGTTTTTCTTCGTTCTGTATAGTTTCCGCTGCACTAACTCTGAGTCTAGAACGAAGATCTGAAAGACGATTTCCGAGAAGATTTTTCGGTCGATATTCACCCCCCCCCTCTATCGACGACACCGGTCCTGCAATTGGTATCAGAGCAAGACCGCTCTTCACCGGACTAACTGTCGACGGAGCAAAGACGCCAGGAGTTGAGGGGGAGCCCAGGGGTGAATCAGGTATATTTTATTTTAATGTCTATTTTTAAATTCCACATAATATGTTTCAAGTGCAGGGAGAGAGGGCACTATAAGAATCAATGCCCTACTCATAAGATTCGAACTTCTTCACCGAAAGCAAAGGAGGCACCAGCGCCCGGAGTCCGGAGAAACAAGGACCACATCAGATGCTTCAAATGCGAAAAGTACGGACACTACAAAAATAAGTGTCCGGCAAAGATACGCAAAATTTACATTCCGAAAACTTTTCGAATTCCTGCACTGTCTTATGATAATTTAGATAATTTTTCTGATAAATTAGAATTATTGCATAATCAAATAAATATCTTGCATGACCAGTTAGAAAAAGTAGATAATGCTAAAATATCAGAAATTAACTTTGTAATCCTTAATGTTAATTCGTTAATCTCTAAAATTAATTCTGAAATTAATCCTCATTTTAATTCTGTAAATTCTAAAATTAAACCTGATAATCCTGAAGATAATTTAGAAATTAAATCTGATAATCCTGAAGATAATTTAGAAATTAAATCTGATAACTCTGAAGGTAATAAATCTGATAACTCTGAATTCAAATTTGAAAATCTTAAAGATATTTCTGAATTCAAATTTGAAAATCTTAAAGATAATTCTGAATTCAAATCTGAAAATCTTAAGGATAATTCTGAAAGTCTTGAGGAAAATTTTAAGGATATTTCTGATGATAGTGAAGATGAAATCTTCTTAGATGATAGTTTAATTGTCAAATCTTTAGATAATATTAAAGATTATTACAAGACATTAACTAGTGGCCCGAGTTACTCCATCTACTTTGAGGATATTAAAGGATATGATTTTGAAGATGAGGAGGAGATGAAATTTTCTGAGATCAAGGCTATAGTAATAAAAATCACAAAGATTCAAATAAACCAGAATTATTGGAAAAACTTAAAAAGATAAATAAAGAAGAAATAATGTATGAGTCGGAAATTTTTGAAATAATGAAAATTATGAACTTAAACCCACAACTATTAATTAATCATTTCAACCATAATTATTAAAGTTTTAATTAACCCTTAATTATTAAAATTTTAATTAATTCTTATTTAATTCAATTAATCCTTAGTTAATTCAAATTCAAATTAATTCTTAATTAATTCAATTAATCCTTAGTTAATTCAAATTCAAATTAATTCATAATTAATTCAATTAATCATTAATTAATTCAAAATTTAATTAATTCAAACTTCAATTAATCTTTAATTAATTCAAACTTTAATTAATTATTAATTAATTCAATTAATTTTTAATTAATTCAAACTTTAATTAATTCAAATTTATTTAATCCTTAATTAATTCAAACTTCAATTAATCTTTAATTAATTCAATTAAACTTTAATTAATTCAAACTTTAATTAATTCTTAATTAATTCAATTAATCTTTAATTAATTCAAACTTTAATTAATCCTTAATTAATTCAAATTTATTTAATCCTTAATTAATTCAAATTCATTTAATCCTTAATTAATTCAAATTCATTAATCCTTAATTAATTCAAATTCATTAATCCTTAATTAATTTTAATCCAATTAATCCTTAATTAATTTTAATTCAATTAATCCTTAATTAATTCAGATCCAATTAATTCTTAAGTAACTTAAACTTGAATTAAATAAAATCTTACTCAAACTGCAACAATTAAAATTAATAAAATTAAATATGTCAAAGTGGGTTGGCATATTCGTGGATTCACACGACATATATCAAATCGAAAATTTGATACATTACTAGGAACTTAAATAAAATAATTTGAATTGTTTGACTCATGCATAACTGTCATGTCATGCATATGCTATTTCCTTAAAATTTATGTCATGTCATTCATGTTTAATTGTATGCATAATTTAGAACGACTATAGGAAAAAGAATAGTTGAAACTTGAACAATCTAGTATTAGGTGGAGATGAGATGATAGTACGTTAGGGAAACCCTTCTAATAAGGTCAAGTACATTCTACTTAGTCTGTTTAGTCTGGTGGAACTAGTCGAAGTTACCGATCCAAAACCTAAGCTAGTTAGACCAAAATTTTTCACAAAGTAATTTGAAAATGAATTTTCAATAAAAGGCTTTGTCAAGGAAAGGGTTGATGATCCAATCAGGTTACGACCAAAGAAGGCCTAGTGCCTCGCCAAGACCTGGAAGCCGATTACTGAAAATCAAATTCACTTTAGTATTTGATTAATTTGAATCTAACACAAGTTCCAATTAAATCTTAGATTTAAAAATGAATTAAGAAAAATGATTCAAGCATCTCATAGTGCACCCATAAGGCAACCATGCTTGCTGTATTGAGACATCTAAAATGGGTGAGATGTTAAGGACTAATAAATTGAAGAATATTTTTCAAAACTGTTTTCAAAATTCATAGAATATTTTTCTAAAAATATATTTTTAAAATAGTGCTTTAACATAATAATGTTTTTATGAATTTCATGCTTGTCTGATTGCCAACATATTATATGTTTTCAAAATTTATATATTTTTTAAAATTGTTTAACTCACACAATTAGACACAAGCCTCCTAGGACAACACTAAAGTTCCTTAAGGCAATTAGATAGAGTCAAACAGTGTCGGGTACAGGGGGAGTGGTTTATTCTATCAAAAATTATAATTGAAAAATAACTAGCTTTCAAAATGTCTTTTAAAAAATTGTCCTTGAAAAATCATTGTCTTTTAAAATGGTTTTCGAAAACTGTGCTTTAAATACTATTACTTATGTTCTTCGAAAACTATGCCTGACAAATTACCTTCATTTCAAAATATGTTTCGAAATTTCAAAATACATTCTAAAATTGTGCCTATGTCTCATTTGATTTTGATAAACCCTTAAGACACAGAGGAAGGTCCACTTCATGATCTACAAGGACTCCTAGGATGTGTCAATTTTAGGGGGAGTCTGAGTCAAAAGAAGAATTTATGAAAAGTTTTTTTTGGTAATTATCAGTTTTGAAATTATTAGATAATTCTTTTAATCTGAACTAAACCCTAAAGACTTAGAGGAAGAGTACTTGTGGTCAACAAACTTCCTAGGACTTGGTCAAGTTTAGGGGGAGGTCAAATTACAAAGAATTATTTAATATATTTTCATGCACTGTATTATTAAGTCATTTTTGAAAACATAATTTTTTTAAAGTACTATTTTTTATCATATCACTTTCAATCTCTATCAATTTCAAAACATTTTTTTAAACAATATTTACTTGAGTTGGAGAATTTCCAGGACACTTAGGAAAATATCCTTGTAGTCAACAAGGTTTCCTAAGATTGTGTCAGACTGAAAAGAAAACCAAGGCAAGTAAAATATTATGTTTTAAAAACCAAGATTCTTCAAAAGTACTTATACTTTTCAAAATTTACTACTATTTTTCAAAAGTACTTATACTTTTCAAAATTGACTACTATTTTTCAAAAGTACTTATACCCTTCAAAATTTACTAATATCTTTCAAAAGCACTTATACTCTTCAAAATTTGCAAATATTTTTCAAAAGTACTTAGTTTTATGCTATGCTTTCAAAAAGGTTATACTAAGTATTTTAAAAAAGAACCATATGTTTTCATTGTTGGTGCAAACAGTTTTGGTGATTTTTGATGTGTGACAAAGGGGGAGAGGTGTGCTTAAGTTAGAGAATTTTTTTACTCTCTTACCAAAATTTTTTACTCTCTCCAAAGGATCAAAAAAAAAAAGATCAAAATGTTTTTTAAAAGGAGGGAGAGTGAGCAGAATTTTTTTTCATCTTATCCCAAGGTTTAGCCCTTTCATCCAATCTAACTTAAGATATTGTCAAACATCAAAAAGGGGGAGATTGTTGGTACAAGTTGCATCAGTGATGTCCTCCTCTAAATGTTTCAATGTTTGACAATATGCTTAAGTCAGTGATATATTGAACAAGGGAAGGGTGAGTGAAGAAAACTGGACCAAGGTAAACCAAAGTCCTAGTAAACCTAGGCAAGAAGTCCTGGCAAAGGGTTGGGCACTGAAGACCTGACCGGATGTTGGGCAAGAAGTCCTGGTCACGGACTGGGCACTGAAGATCTGACCGGAAGTTGGGCAAGAAGTCCTGGTCGCGGACTAGGCACCGAAGACCTGGTTTGAGGAATTGGGCACGAAGTCCTGATCATGGATTGGGCACTAAGTCCTGGCCGAGGGCTGGGCACCTAAGACATGACCGAGGGTTGGGCACCGAATGTTGATGCAGTCTGACCCTGATTATTGTTTTGGTGTTTGACACCGATTTAAGTTTGATTCAAGTTTGGTTGAATTCGGATTAAGTCCAGGTGGATCGGGAGATCGCACGCTGGCATGGAAAAAGTCCTAGCTTGGAGGGCTAGGTGTAAAAAGTCCTAACTTGGAGGGTTAGGTGTGAAAAAGTCCTAGCTTGGAGGGCTAGGTGTGAAAAGTCATAACTTGGAGGGTTAGGTGTGAAAAAGTCCTAGCTTGGAGGGCTAGGTGTGAAAAGTCCTAACTTGGAGGGTTAGGTGTGAAAAAGTCCTAGCTTGGAGGGCTAGGTGTGAAATGTCCTAACTTGGAGGGTTAGGTGGGAAAAAGTCCTAGCTTGGAGGGCTAGGTGTGAAAAAGCCCTGGCTTGGAGAGCCAGGTTCTAGCTTGGAGGGCTAGGTTGATGAAACCCTGGCTTGGTGTGACGACCCAACTTTTATCTACTAACTTATGCTTTAAGTTACTACTACTTGACTTCCCTTAACTTGCTCTAAAAATTTTTTTTTTTCTCTTCCTTCTCTTTTTTTTTTCAAAAAAAAACAAAACAACTTTCATCTTATTTGCTTTGCCAGGAATTGACCCCTAGACCTCTTAGTTGTAACACTAAAGCACTGACCAGCTACTCTACACAACTTCTCTGCAATGGTACCAGTCGACTGCTATATAGCCAGTCGACTGGTATCGGCCACAGCAAATTTCTGGCGCGGCACCAGTCGACTGGCCTCTTGGCAGTCAACTGGTGCATCGAACAGAAACTTTCTGTTCGATAGGGCAGTCGACTGGTTCTGAACCAGTCGACTGGCACGCCTGAAAACCTGCATTTCAGACCTGATAACCACTTTCAAACATCCACAAATCACATACTATCACTTCACATTAGCATATAACTTCAAATCTATATTCTACCCTAGTTTATTAAGCATATTAGCAACTCAAAACCAATCCCACAACTTGAAATTGAAACTTTGCGGAGTTTAACAAAACTAACAAAACACTTGCATAAATATACTAAAGTTTGTACCAACTCTTGACTTCATGCGAAAATAAAATAGATTACTCATACTCAACACGACTAAGACATGAAACTATATGTTTCTAAACATTTAACTTTACTAATAGGAAATAAAATGGTTTATTCATACTCAACACAACTAAGACATGAAACTGTATGTTTCTAAATGTTTAACTTTACTAATACTCAACCCAAACACTCTTCCACGGTTCCACCGCCACTGAGCACCAATGCAAGTCCTGTCGCCTCCCAACTTACGCTTTCTCTTTTCCTTTATCTGCAATAGAAGGAAAATGCAACTAATAAGCACAATGCTTAGTAAGTAAATCCCTACTCACAAAATCATGATGTCAATACTAAACATGCTCATTTCAAAGAATGGTTTAAAACTTTACTTACTTCAAAACTTACAACTAAACATGCTTACAACTTGAAACACTTTATCATGCTTGTTAATGTATCAATGTACACAACTAACCATGCTTACTACTTGAACTACTTTATCATGCTTGCATTGTATCAAGGTACACATCTAATAATTAAACACTTTCTCAAAAAAAACTACTTGATCATACTTATATACTTGAAAATAGTAATCAACTTTCTCTTTAGGCCTTGACATTGTACCATGGTATCGGGTGTACCAATTGCGCGCTTTTCTAATAGGTTGCGAGGTAGCTAGCCACCGCACCCTATTAGAACTTTACTTTCTAACTTTCGATGGGCCTTACATTTGCCCGGTACATGTCTCTTTCTCAAAGTAAAATACTTTCTTACTTACCATACTTAAACTTATCACTTTACTTATTTTTGCATATATTTTCATGCTAAAAACCTTTCCTTTTCTCACTTTAACTTCCATGGAGCATCTTGTGTGCTCCTTAACCCAAATTCACTTTTTGGTCTTTTCAAAAGTATAAAAACTCATCATGCTTGGCCTACTTACATTCAATACAACAAATTGAATTTCTGACATGCTAAAACATGCAACTTTAATAGCTAAAACATAGAATAGCAAAACTCTCTTAACCATGCTTCTACTTTTCGAAAACTAGGGTTCTACAATGAGGATTTCGAAGCGAAACTACTCCTATTGCAGGTGAGCGATTTACTTACACCGTTCTTGAAGAAAACTCACAAAAACAGGGAGAAAACCCCCTAACAAAATTTTTTTCTTCCTCCTTGTAAAAAGCTTCCACCTTTAGCCCTAGGAAGGAACCCTAGATGCTTCTACTCAAGGGGAAAGAAGAAGAAGAAGAAGAGCTCCCTTGAAAATCCCTTGTTTCGCAGCCCTCCCTTCTCCTCTCTCTCACGCGCGGCTACGGCTCCAACTTGGGGTTTCACGCAACCTAAGTGAGGTTTATATACCTCTTAATGAAAAGGCTTAACTACGTTACAACATTATTTCTCTCCTCCCTTTTCTGTGCTTGATACCCTAGCCCAGCTGGTTTCTGCTTTAGCCGTGGACTCAAGAGGTCGCGGGATCAAATCTCTCCACGCCCACTTAACTCTTTATTTTTCTTTCTCTCCCGCGGCACCAGTCGACTGCCACGATAGCAGTCGACTGATACCCTGAACAGCCAACTTCCCAGCCTAAAATTTCTTCCTTTTCTCCTCCTATTCAATTTCTAAAAATACTAGAAAAATTCAGTAAAATTCCTATAAATCCCTAATATTACTAGGAAATTATTGGGTGTTACACTTGGAGGGCTAGGTTGATGAAACCCTGGCTTGGAGGGCCAGGTCCTAGCTTGGGAAGCTAGGTAGTTGAAATCCTGGTGAGTAAAGCCAGGTCCTAGCTTGGAGGGCTAGGTTGAAGTCCTAGTGAGTGAAACTGGGCATGGAGTCTTGGTCCGGGGGACTGAGCACGAGTCAGAGAAGGCTGGAGACCCGTTCTCTTGACTTAGAGTGGTATTGACCTTGCCTGGATCCGTCTGGTGACCGATCAGGGAAGTTGGCATGGAGTTCCCTCGTGGATCAGTCTGGTGACCGATCAGGGAGCATATAGTGACTTTGGGAACCTTACTGCTCGACTCCTGATCGGTCTGGTGATCGATCAGGGATACTATTCAGATCGTTCTGGTGAATAATCAAACGTCGCGGGCTTCTCACTATAACCGATCAGGTTGGAGCCTGATCAGTCAGGAAGTGTCCTGATCGGTCCCTAGACCGATCAGGCCACAACCTGATCGGTCTGGTGACCGATCAGGGGTGTGGCAGAAAGAAGCTGGAGGAAACCCAGCTGGTCCTGGATCGGTCAGGGTGATCGATCACAAGGAACTCGCGATTTCCAGTTTCTCACCGTGGACCGATCAGGTTGGAGCCTGATCGGACTGAGCCTATCTTGATCGGTCTGGTGACCGATTAGGGTTCACTCTGATCGGTCTGGTGACCGATCAAAAGCTGAACTTTAATTTGAAATGCATGTCAGACGCTCTGATCGCGTCTGTTTTCTCTGCGCTTTCTCTGATACACTGTGATTTCCTTGTGATATGCTTTGCTAAGCGTCTGATTGAGTGTGCAGGTGACAGGGATGGATTCAAACACTCAAGGAGGGTTAAAGTGAGACTTTCCATCGAGCAGGTTTGGATGCTTTCATTTCTCAGGTCTCAACGGACGCTGGCGCTGCTGGAAGCTAACCTGGGGCTCAGCTGAGGAGAGGTCAGGGAGTCCAGGAGAGGTCAGGTAGCTGGGCTGGCAGATGAGCAGCTGGGACCTGCAGAGGAGCGTCTGGCGACAGCAGCAGCAGGTTAAGTGGCTGGTGATGAAGAGAAGAGATAAAATCTCTACGTGCGATATCTTCTTGCATGAGCTACAACTGAGAAGTGAGGTTGCCACTACACATATTCTGATCCTTGAAGCAACCTGTTGAGACATTGCATACTTGAGTGCTTGGAAGAAGAAACAAGGAGCTCGACGAGTCCATCAGCAAGAAGACACGAAGAGGGAGTTCTTGCGTGAGATATGTGCTGAGTGGAGCTCGGTGAGGAGTTCGCTTGTGTTCTTACTGTCCTAAGTGCTCTGTAAGCTTCCTTTGTGTTTCATTGTACTTAATATCTTCATCTTGATTGAAACGCTGTGGAGAGGTCACTCCACCGAGAAGGAGGTTCCATTCTATCCAGATTTTCCAGGGCTTGATCTGCCGACGATCAAGGGATCGCCCACCTTACGGGCACGCCAACGAGTAGGGGTAAATTATCCCCGAACCTTATATATCCTCTTGTTAGCGTTCTTGTTTGTGCTTAGCTTAGGGTTTAATTTCTGCAATACTCTGTTTTGTGTTGTTTGCTTCCGCTGTCTAACCTTGAAGTGCAGAAGTTTTAAAAGTTCAAGAACTTATTGTCTGGCTATATTCACCCCCCCCCCTCCTCTAGCCATCCAAGTACCAACACCGAAGACCTGGTTCGAGGAATTGGGCACGAAGTCCTGGCCTAGGGTTGGGTACCGAAGTCCTGGACCTAGGATTTGGGCACGAAGTCTTGGTCTGAGGGATTGAGCAACTTAGCTGAGCGATGACTAAGGACAGAAGTAGAGACGGGTCGAGATTCGGACGTCTCGAGATCCGAGAGTATCGGAGGCTAAGCAAAAGTCCACCTGAATGGACTGGGTGGCAACCATCTCCTGGAAGGAGTAGGTGAAAGATGCGTTCCCAGGGGTGGGAACTTGCGTCGGTTCGACCTAGGGTTTTGTGGAAATCCGAAGTCAGAACCAAGTTCTTAAGGTTAAGATTGTGTGTATATTTGCTTTGTATTTATATATCTTGCAGGTACCTAGAATAGAAG